>JAYJMB010062895.1:0-26003 GCA_036873735.1 Pouteria campechiana | reverse complement strand
ATTTTGCATTCTCATCATCAGCTATATTGTATGATGATTACATATGATTGGAAGTAAATTTTCTTAAGAACCCTTATTAAATGAATTGGCTTTTGACTATTTTAAAATAAAACGAACATAAATAGCCTACGTGGCTTGGTTGCGATGTGAGATAGTAGGGTACAAACATTGTAATTAGCTGCTTGATATGAATTAGCCAAGTTATGTCTATAAATGAATAGAACTGTTTTCCTGTACAGAATAATCTGAGAAGGATAAAAAGGCATAGAGTTGGAGGAATGGTTGGGAGCTAAGAACTTGAGGTAAGTAGGCATTTGTTTCCACTAAATGAATAGGGATAAAGTATATCCCACTTGTTTGAAATCTAGGCATGTATGTTTTGATTTAGGGATAGAAGATATCCCATATTTGTTTAAGTTGATATTGTTTGGTTATTAGGGATACTAAGTATTCCTTAGATTGGAATATTTGATATCTTGGATTGATATGGATGTTTAATATGAGGGATGGATAAGATCCCTTTATTGTATATTTAAATTAAAGATTGACTCAATATGAGCTTATTTGATTGGATGGAAAGATCATGGAAATTTGATTTGAAAATATTGATTATTTGATATGAAATGTTCTAATTGGGATTAATTGTTAGTTAATACATTTGTCTATTACTAAGTTGCCCGGACTCACACTTTCTTGTTTATTTTTTAGCTAATAGGCCAGATGAAGATTTTCCAAATGTGGATTTAGATTATTGAGCAAGATTGAAGACTCTTTAATTATGGTATTTAGAATTGTAATTGGTTGTGTATTTATATTATATTTAATGGATTCAAATCATGTATAATAAGATATAATGACATGCCTTAATGATTTAATTATCAGTTTATTAATTGATTTTAAGGATGTAGATTATCATCATGATTCTACCCTGATCTTGGGTTATGGGTGAGTGCGTGTATATATTTAGAAATTATATTATTACTTTATTATAATTGATAAATAATTATACAGGTTAAACCCTAAGAAATTAGGGGGTAGTCTATCCTTTTTTTGAAGAAAATAGTTGAGTTCTAAAATGTAACTTGAGCACCCCACCCTAAAAGTAGACAAATCGAGGTGAAATACAGTGTAAAATGATAAGTCGTGCCTCAGATGGCAGGGCGTGACACTGCCATATTGGCTACACCCTACAAGTGATACCACAAGCAGTTGCTCAAGGTCCTTTTGTTAAGGTAGCTCAAGAGGGGGGGTGAATTGAGCTTTCAAAAATCTTAGCCAAATTAAAGATTCAATGAGCAAACAAAATATGAAAAGATCGAACAACATAGAAGACATATTGCTTTATAATGGTTCTACCCAAGAAAGTTTCCCGCTCCACTTCTCTAAGTTAGTCTTACTTATTGTGCTCAAGTTCCACTAACATCTACTAAATAGACAAAAGTTGATTTTTTAGAACTCACCAACAACTCTTACAACCCTAGCAAGTTTCTCTTACTAGTTGAATTCAATAAAGTAAATTGCAAGCCCCTTGCTTGCAAAAATGATAATAGTAAATAACTTGTACTAATAAGAATCCCTCTTAAGCGAATGTGTACAGAATTTAAAAATAAATAAAAGAAAGATTCTAAAATAAAAGCAAGAATTTCAAACTCTTAAATTTTGATGATGATTAAGCTTTGAATGCTAATTCAAAGTTTTGCATAATGGGAGTTGAAATTTGGAAGAAACTTGAATGCTTTGTAAATGCACTTTTAGTTTGTTCACCTAACTTATTCTAGAGATTTGAATCTCTATTTATATGCTCTACAGATAGAATAGCCATTGTAGCATTTATGGAAAGTTTTTGACCATTTTAGATTGTGTTTTCTATACTCAAATAAACATTTTCAATGATTGCACTTTAGAACTCTGATAGTCAAGTGGCTTTATCAGTTACAATTGTTGCATTAAATTTAAGAGCTCTAAAGCTTCCAATCAGAATTTTGAACTTTGCTTGGTAGGTTGAATGCATTCGAGCAAGGTTGTTTAAATCTCTTAAGGTTGATTTCCAACCTCTAAAAGTTCTTCTCAATGCTGACAGCTTCAACTAGCTTTACAAAATTCTGAAAGTGAAGTCTATCCTCTAAAGGAACCTCTAAAAATCTTCTATGTTCTGAACTAAGTTCTAGATTATCTTTCAGACCACTAAAACTTAGATTCCTTCCTTTGAACTTATCCTCAAAAATTTTCAAACTTGTTCTATACTTCAGAAATGATCTTCAAACCTCTAACCTTTCCTCTTAAGTTGCATCTAAAGTCCTTAGACTTTGATCTTTACTTCATGCAACCTCTGAACCATCCTCTGAAGTCCTCAAAATCTTCTAAAGTGTCTTCTAAACACTTTTAACGTTTTTTCAAAGTTGGCTTCATGCCTTTAAAATGTCTTTTGAAGTTCAAAACTTATACTTTGTGATCATCTACTTAGTTTTCCTCCACTTTGAGTGTGATTTGTTTAGGCTTCTTATACTCTATATTGCATGAAAAATCACTGATTTCTTATTTCCTTAGTGTGTTTATCTTGTTTTATCAATTTATTTCTGCAACACTTTGGAAAATGGCTTGTTAAAACTAAAATTTCTCATCACTTGTTTGTTCATCATCAAAACTTGGTTATTACATGATGTAGATCATCAAAATCAAGTCAATTAAGGGGTTAGACTTAACATTGCCAAGTAGAATGTTAATCCTTGCATGACAACAATGATCATATCACTTTATTTTTTTATATCCTTGGGCTTGTGGTTATCTCTAGATCTTACTTTCTAGGAAATCAAGGGCACCGTCATATTCTTACTATCATTTTATGCAATAAATAATTATTTTTAAACAAAATAGCTTCCATTTTGACTGATGACCTTAAGATAAATGTTTACAAAATACAATATTCAGGCATTTGCTTTTAGGAATCTCAGAAGGCATGGTGAGTAATATAAATAAGCCTTGGGCAAGAAAACATGTATAGTATGTGAAACTTGGATCAAGTTAGGTTAAATTGAAGTCAATCACATCTTAAATTATGTATAAAAATTATAACCTAATTCTATTGTTATTTTTATAAAAAATATTTTAACTCTTATTGAACCTTTAAAATATTGGATTGACAATTTGAAATAATTTTATTTAGCCCTAATCCACCTTCAAAATAATTTCATGTAAACATCAACTTTAAATTAGAATTTTGTTTAGCCCTAATCCACCTTGAAATTTAGATTGGCCCAGGAGTAATGATTTTATTTAGAGTGTATATCATAAATTAATTTTAAGTGAACAATTTAAGTTATCACAGAATTTTTTATTTAATTAAAATATAAGCATTATTAAAATTTTGATAACAATGTTATATATAAATGCTTACACATGAATTGTGTATGTTTTGATGAATGTGTTGAGAAGAAGTATATAGTTTTGATTACAATAAAACTTGTAAATGACTTGAATTTAAGCTAATGAAATTTTTCTAAGATTTTGAGTGTTAAAGAAAACCTACAATGGAGATAAGAATGGCTACATAAGTCTGTCAGTATCACTAGAATAGCATTCTTAAGTTTCAAACTAACAAAGGCGTGCTATGGAGGAAAGCCAAGGCTATAGAGGTCTGTAGAACTCACTACCATTCTAGTTGCTCCAAGTCATGGTGTCCAGAGGTTTGTGGAGTTCTTTGAAAAGACTTCTTTCTATAGAGGCATGGACAAAAGAGACCTATAGAGTTCTTTAGAGGCCACGACCATTTATAGAGGAGACCGATAGAGGAGAGGTTACGTTTAGAAAGGTTTTTAGTCATAATGGTTGGAAATCTAATGTGACATTTCACAGCAACTAGATTTCAAATGGTCCTCTTCCGAATGCCAAAAGCTTCAGAACTTATAAATAGAAATTCCATTGAAGAAGAAATAGATTTTTGAGGGTTCTAAGAGCTAAACATGAATCAATCATAAGGAACCCAATCAAATCTCAAGTGCATTCACTCCAAAGCACTCCAATAATCAAAGAGCTTAAAGCTACATCAAGTCCATCTCAAGCGGAGTTTGAAACACTATAAAGTTATTGTTTATTATTTACATTTGAGCTTATATTATGTACAACTAAGCGTACTAAGAGGCATTACATTGTACAATCTTTATTGGGTCTTTTACTACAAGGAAAAGAATCCTCGTAGCAGAGTGGTGTAAAGAATTTGTTGCTAAGCTAAGAGAAATTTATTGGGTCCCATAACAAGGCACAACCCAAGAGGGAATTAGTGAATTGGGTTAATAAAAAAATTTTGCTTAAACCCTTTAAGGATTAAAATTCCTCCTTTTGTAATCCAATAGAATTAATGCAAGCATTAAATACTCGAACATATATTTTTATAGTGGTTCGAGTCAATTACTTTGCTTTACTCTTCCAAGCACTCTCCTTTAGTGACTTGGTTTCACTATCTCACTACAACAAAAATACAACTAGTGCACTTAGAACTCTTTTTAATTTTAGTTCTAAGGGGCATAAATATAATGTAGCTACTAGCCGTGAGACACACTCTCACAGACCAATTCAATTCTTCTTGAGTCTAGTTTTTGAAACCAACTGAAGGCAACATGGCGATAAAGACAGAAAGATTAAATACACTTTATAAATTGTTTCTTTAATTCAACAAGGGAAGGTTTGATAGCTTTGAATGAAGTTGTAAATGTTCTCCCCGGAAAGTTGTCAAAAGCCTTAATGAAGATAGCTGAAAGTTTGAGCGTGAAGGCTATTTCTGATTGCTTGAGAGTTGAATGAAAGTTTGAGCTCGGTAAATGCTTGCTCATTTCTATTCTCTTTTTCTTGCCTCCTTCCAACAACCAAATTTACTCTTCTTATATTCTGATTTGAATTCTTCCCATTGGGTAGTTGAGTTTCATTAAATGCAAAAGAACATTTGAATTTTCTCCCATTTAAGTCCACCTTCTTCTGGTTGGGTTTACAATTGTAAAAAATTGTGATGTCGTTCTTGCTTGAAACAACAGTTAGATGACTCAAATCATCTAAAGTAAAGTCTTCAGCATACCTAGAATGCCTTCAGCATTTGCTGTTTGGGAGTCGTCCTTGCTTCATACCATATGAAGCATGCCTTTGGACCGACTAAAATGATCTTCATTCTAAATCATCAAAACAAGGTTGTGTTACACACCTTCGAACCATCTAAAGTAAATACTTGAGACCATCTGAAATGACGGACGAGGCTGACTTGAGTTGATGCCTTGGATTAGTCTTTCAGCATGTCTGAAATAAGGTCCTCAAACCATTTGACATGGCGTGAATCACTTGGTTATGCGGTCTAGAACTTCAGCACATCTGATATGAGGTTATTCTTCTAGCATCTTGGCTACATGCTTTAGCACTTCTAAGGATGGCATTTGTAACATCTTAAGTTGGTTCCTCATCTGAAGCGTATCTTAAGTACTTGAACATATTTTGAATCATTTTATGAAGGTTAAACACATGGTTTGAAATGTCCCCCACACTTTCTGCAATTGAGTTTCAGCTCTTTTAACTTCTTTTGTTTTCAACCATACTTCTGAAGTTATTTTATATTTGAGATCTTGACAAACTTGCATTAGCAGTTAACTTAAATCATTAATCAAGTTTTTTTGTTATCAAAAATATGCACTTATACTAATAAAATCAACATTGTAAAGTTCCTGGTAAGTTCGAAAAAACTAGGTGGAATAAGAGTTCTTGATAATCTTTGAAAACCTAAGAAAGTGTAATTCTACACGTAGATAGTGGAACCTAGGGTTATGAATACCTTGTAGAGTAGAGTAAGTGCCAAGAGCACCCAAAATACTATAATCCTTGTGTATTTATTACTGTGTATGCTTATGTACTTCCATTGATATTCACTTTCTTCACTTGCACATCCTTTTGATTACCAATGTTGCTAGGTTTTGTGTTTTGCTATACACATTGTTTTGGGACCAACAATTATGCATTAAACTTAATCTCTATAGTATGTCCATTATTAAATGACATATGTACATGTCAAATGTTCTAGTTATTTGATTTCATAGTAATAAAAAGAAATATAAGCAAGATAAACAAAACCTATTTAAAATATTATTTTGATAGAATTGTAGTTTAAATATGTCAAATATTCTTTGGAATCAATTCCACCAAAATTTTAGGTGAAAGGTCACCGTCTCCGGACACACTAATGGTTTGATCACATTTGATCAACACTCTTGTCACTATTTATATTTTTATGATCTCAAAAATTACATTTATTGGAAACTTGTGTGAGCCAAAATAAAAGGAAACTCATAAAGTTATCCGAAAATACTCTCTATCATGTTAAGACTAGGTAAAGATTTCCAATATGACTTTTGATATTTTAACTAAATAAATGATCCCAAATATGATGTGACTTAGATTTAATTAAAAATTTTAACTAAATAAATGATTCCAAACGGACTTATATGTCTACGTATGTATGTACCTTAGTAGTTAATATCACCAAAAAAAAGGTTTAAATTTGGTAATTGTCCACGACTTTAATCCAGCATACCTTCATTACAAAATCGGGTTCAACTTCTAAACTTCCAAGCCAACCCGGATAAAAATTAGGCTGGCTTCAAACCAAACCCAAGTTGCAGCCCTGGTATGATCTATACAAACAATGCGACCATCTAGCGTGCCCCGATTTGGTAGACCTTATTAGTTGTCCTATTCATGAGATCCAATGTGACCATGAGTTGAGCGACGACGACAGGTACAACGCCGAGAATCAAAGAATAGCCATACACAGGAACAAGCCTAAGAATGAGCACCACCCAAAGTGTCTTTCATATAATTCAAAAAATATCTCGAAATAAATGACTCTCTGATTACTTAAATCTTTCATGCTCGTTTTCGAAATAAATGACTCTCTGATTACTTAAATCTTTCATGCTCGTTTTCGAAATTAATTTTTTTCCCAGATCTTGGTGGACTTAAGATATATCTTGAACAAAATATTTTATATTAATGGAGGTAAAGGAGTCTTAGGGAAGGAACGGGCCAGTAACAATGAGCCAAAATTTAGCTTCCCCATCAAATATATGGCCAAGCTACACAAATTGTATCGTTTAGGCAATTAGCAGATTTCCCTGGAGGCATTCTCGGAAGGCGTTGGCACAACCCTATGCGCAGAACCAATAACTTCGGAAGTTACTAGAGCTGGAGCTTGACCTCTCTCAAATGTTGAGATGGCTGGATCAGGACATGCCAAGACAGCACCAAGGATCCTTTTCCATCGTAAGTTGCAACATAATGTCCCCCCATCATTTTCCCAAAAACTGATCTAATAAAAAACATTTGAAAATTAAGATTCTGATTTGAAAGTAAAAAGAGTTAAGGCTGGACAAATCTCACCCTCCTAACCTGGAAGGATCTCGTGCGTTAGATCCACCACCATTTTAGG
Organism: Pouteria campechiana; assembly: GCA_036873735.1. Taxonomy (NCBI): domain Eukaryota; kingdom Viridiplantae; phylum Streptophyta; class Magnoliopsida; order Ericales; family Sapotaceae; genus Pouteria; species Pouteria campechiana. The sequence goes on along the minus strand of JAYJMB010062895.1, from coordinate 18,547 downwards.
CAAGAAAACTAAGCATGTCACTTTAACGCAACTACATCTGCAATACACTCTTGTCCACAAACCTTTTGAAACTGATATAACATCTTAACTACTATAATAACTTTACTTCATCATTATCTATATTTTCAGTTCTTACTTTTTTTTATTAAAAACCCTACCTTGCTTATATCATTCCTACTATATTTTTCTAATGCACTCTCTTTTCTAATGCACCATATCCAAACAAACCCAAAAGATTATCCTCATATCACCAAGTCCCACAATTATCTCCATGTATAATTGAGATCAAAGAGTCCTGCTAATCCAATTAAAATCCAAAGCATCATATGACCAATTCAATACAATACAACTTCATATAATTCTACCGCTCAGCGGTAGTTGCATGTTCAACATGAAAAAGTACAAAACACAATAAGTAACAGAGAACGTCCTGCAGAGTACGGTCACTGTTGAACATCCAAATAACACAGAGACCATATACCTTGTTTTAAATAACCATATCCAAAATAGCATGCATATCATCCCCGCCATCAGATGCAACAGGCTCAAAAATGTCCATATGGCCTGCCAGGCATTCCACCAAATCCTCCTTCATAGGATGGCCACATCCAAGTAATCCCCAATCTATCAAAGCCATGATAACACAGCCATTAGAGCCCTAAATGAATTAAAAGTATATATACATACATACATATATATATATAGAGAGAGAGAGAGAGGAATACTTCGATAGCGCATATACTACTGAAGTGAATTGGTACATCTTTTTTATTTGAGCCGCATCTTGATGATTTTATAAAATATACTCCTACTATTTTATTTAGTATTATTATTTAATAATGATATTAGAAATTATTTCAATTGGAATCTTGTGAGGGTCACACCATTTAAAAAGGTATAAAAACGTGTAAAATTCGAAATTCGGTTTGATCTATCAACTCAAGCATTAAAATATTATAAAATTCTATACTAACCATATAATAGATGGAATGAACACTTTAGAATATTTGGATATTTAATTAACAGTACATGAGCCCCTCTAAATGATCCAACAAATTTAATTGATTAAAATCCATTCTCAAATTAATTTTAATTTTGTGATCAACAAAAGCCTTTGATTGAGATGATCTTTGAAGCCTTAGTTAAATAGATAATGATAAGATATATTGTTGCATCAAATCTTATAAAATCATCAAAATGGGGCTCAAATAAAAAAGAATTACCAATTCACTTTGGTAGCAAATGCCCTACTTATGTGTATGTGTGTGTACAAGGAAATTCTCCCATGAAATCAGTTGCACCATGCAAACCCTCAACTTTTGCATTTTTTGATGTTTTGAATCAAATCCAAGCCATGCACCTCTCAATGTATATTTTTATGATATAAAAATTAGTTTGATTTAAAACTTGTGTGGTCCACAGTGTTCAAAATAGTGATTTCCAGAAATTTTTGCTGTGAATAATATATATATATATTATTACAAATGAGTTAAAGAGAAAATACATAGTATTCACTTAGACCAATTTGCATTCTGTTCAGGACAATGTCCATGAGGGTTTACCTGAAAGCTTAGTTCAGCCAATGCTTTAAGATCGTCCAATCGCCTCCCATTACCATACGAATGAGTCATTCCTACCTTCAGTACACAAACAACACCCATATTACAAACAATAAAATATATGAAAGCATGAGTATTTTTAATTTGATACCAAAAGTTGCATATGAATGATGTAATGCAATTACCAAGGCTTATTAGCATAGTTCATCTTAATGCATGCATAGAAACCATATAAAACTCATTGCATACCACGCACAGTAGACATGTTCAACCAAATTTTAGCTTTTGTAAGCACATCGAATTCCTTCTACCCTTTATGCATACTAAAACCTTACACCATCATCAAATCCAAGCCTTATTGCTTTACACCATCAACCAAGCCTTATTCCAACCAATTGGGATAAGTTAAAAAAATCTGTTTCCATGATTCCACACTACCGGAACATACATTTAAACTGAGAAGGGATTCAACTGTGCCAATGACTGCAATATGGCAGACCTTCATGGATTTTCAAAGGCCATCATAAAACTTGAAATGAATGATGGCAGCCTTCAATTTGTGGCAGTTTCAGAGGTAGGGGAAAATTGTTTGTGATTTCTTAATTTGCATTATTAATGTGAGTCGCAAAAAACACGGGTGATGAATATAAGCACAATTGAAATTTACAAAAAGGCGATCTGCTTTCTTGCGACCCACGAAAAACCGTGCCTACAGGAAGCAAACACACTTATTCCACATCCTTATGGCGCCCCCAAAAGCATATGAATTGTTACATGATCTTCAAAACAAATAAAGCTCACTTACTGGTCTCACCACAAAACGACCATTCTTGTCAGGATATACAAATGCAAATGACAGTTTTGCATCCCTTCGCCTAGCTGCAGGTGCAACCTCTTTCACCTAAAGATATTCATTATCATCATTAGCAAAAATAAAATTTATTACAGGTGTTGGGAAAAACAAAGAAAGAAAGAACAACGCACCAAATCAGTCAGCTCGCGGAGGGTTGCATCTTTCCATGTATAAATTTGGACCTCATCCTTGGGTTCTTTCCCTCGCACAGCAAAGTCTTCCTTGGTATGATGACTGCCAATCTGTAGAACACGAAAGGCCTTAATTTTGATATAAACATGACAGGCAAGCTTATTTGTCAAACAATACATGTTACTGCTGTAATAGATACACAGGTATAAAAACAGCTATGGTGTTACTTCTGGAAAACACCAGCATCAAAGACAGCATCAATAAAGTAATTGAAAAGGTCCTAATTTGGAACCAGAGGGTTGGGTCACAAATTTTCTTTTCTTTTCAAAACTGTGGTTTGATACCATACTTTAAAATTTAATGCATTTCTTAGATGGCCACAATGGATGAATTTCAAACACATGGTGATCACAAGTGATGTCGGGGAAGAGATTCCCTAGACCACTATCACCAGAGACACCTGTTGATGGTGGGCCAATACCATGTTACTCTCTGCTGGTCTTTTTTGTTGAGTTTTTTTTCTTCAGGAAGTTCTATGAAGCTTATGGCTGGAGGTCTCTTACATTGGATTGGAGAATGGATGAGAATATTTTTCTTCACAGAGTGCCATAGAAAATGATTAGATGTTCAAGATATTATCAGGATCAGATCAGTTAGGTAGGAAGATAAACAGTGGGAAGAAAGATGGATAAAAGCAGCTTCGAGATGGGGTCAAATTAACCTTAATGGCTCTTCCTTGTACTTGCAGGGTTGGCTGGATTTTTAGGGATCATGTGGCACAACAAAAGTCTCTTGTTCAAACAACCTTTAGGCCCAGCATACTTCAGCTGACTTTTCCTCAGAGCACTAAAGATTTGCAGCGAATCATCAATACAGACCAATCCAAGGGTACTCTAAGATGCCATCAGATGTCAAGGAAAGGTCAGATTGTAGGGTTTCAAGTATCAACATCAGCAATTTGCCCCAAACTCCATTACCTTGTGTGCATAATTCAAAAGGTGAATATCAAAGTGGGTTCTCTTCCTTTGGAGCATTGTTGAGCATGTCAACTCTGGAATCTTAGTAATTTTTAGCTGATGTAATGCTTGATCTTTTTGTTCTTAGACGAATCAACTTTATAATGGTCTATTGTTTTGCCTCACCATGTTATTTTCCTTGTACCTTCTGTATTTTTTATTTTCATTTTTCATTTTTTTATTTTTTGGATTTCTTCTTATGGATAAATATCTAATGATTCATTAGGGACAAAAGCTAAAAGCATCTGTCTATGATGTTTTGTTCTTGTTTAAGAATCTACAAAACATATGATTCCCATAGCCCCTTTCTCGGTTTAAGAAACAGTCCAAGTGCAATTGATACCTTTCTTGGCCATTTGGCTAAGGTCAAGTGCATGGTACTAGTACTCATGGCTCAGAATGCTACACTTGAACAGATAAATTCAATAATAAGGTCCATTGCATGACAAAAACTCAAACCCAAACCTCTCAACCAATTAAGACATACAAACTTTTGGCTATTTACCTAAGGTCAAGTGCATGGTACTTGTGTCTCAGAATGCTACACTTGAACAGAGATACATTCAATATTAAGATCCTTCACATTATAAAATTCTAACCCAAACCTCTCAACCAATTAAGACGTACCAACTGTATAGAATAACCATAAACAAGAAACATAATTTGAAAAATGAAGCCATGCCTTCAAAATAGAAACATATATTTGTGTTTGTGTGTGTATGAACTTCTGAAACATAATAAATACACCAAGGACTGAAACCTGGATACCTGATAGTGAATGCCCCTCTGTCAACTGGACTACAAACTAGAAAATGCATTAGCATTTTTAAGTTGAAAAATATAAAAAGAAAAGTTTTTGGAACCCTCGAGAATGGACCATCAAGAAGATAACACCATAGCAGCAATAAAGTTCTACATGCAAATTTTCAACTGTTTAAGTGTAATTAATGTATTTGAAGCTCAATGCAATAAAATGAAAGAGAGAAATACCTTTGTGAACACCCGAAGCAATAAAGGGCAAGTCTGCAAGCATTGGCAAAAATTAGAATCAATACCATAAGAATCACAGTAAATCTTATGAAGAGAAATGGAAGGATGCAGCAAAACTCAAGATGTAAATCATAAAATGGAGAAGAGATATGTCAAGTGCTATAATGGCAACATTACTGACAATTTTATTTTATTTTTAATTTATGAAATGATAACATGATATAGGAATGATGCAAATTGCAAACACGCTGAAAGCACATGAGACTATATGGATAGCTTTCAGGAACCTGATGCAAGATTGCAGGTCTGTTTGGCCTGGCGGTGAAATTTAAGTAATTTATTAAGCTCATTTAATAAAAAGCTTATTTTTAGCGGTGAGAAAAAAGCTCCAAATTGGAGCTTCGACATAGATGTTAAAAACTAGCTTTTACGGTTTTCAATAAGTGCAGTATATTCCAACCAAGCGCATCAATTTTTAAGCCTAAGCACTTTTGCTTATCTGAACGCACTTTGATTCAAATGATTGATGAATTAAAATTGATGATGGTTGAGTTATATGAATTTCCTTCAATATTGAGACATTCATAAATTAGGTCAAAACTCTGCAGAAGGGAGAAGTGTTGACCTCACTTGTTGATTTTGGTGAATAAAAAAACATGTTAATGACTTGTTTAAATTACTAATGATTTTGCTAATGGAAAACAAGGATTTTTAAATTATTTTGTGTGAAAAGCAAAGAACCTTAAACAATGGAAGCAAAAATGCATGGAATCAAGGTTCATACAAACCCAGTTTTCAAAGGTCCTAAGGGGTCAACCCTCTTTGCACAATGCCAACTATTACAGCAGAACCAGATGAACACAAACGAGATAAATTGACTAATGATCAGCCATTTTCAAGGTTAAAAACTATGGAGTTCCTAAAGAGGAGATCAGTCAACCAAAGGGCTAGATTGGTCAACCAAAAAGGAAAGGCAAAAAACCCCTCTGCAGTGTAGTTGTTAAAGGCGTGCCTAGGCGCAGTCATAGCACCTGAATAACGCAAAGGTGAGGCGCTTTCCATTAGGCACATCAGAGGTTTTATCCAGGCATGAGGCGCATGCTTATAGTGCCTTTCAGTAAGCATCATTTTATGCAAAAATATTAAAAAATAGCAAGAAGCTTCCACTGAAACATTTCAGCAACCCATCCAGCCTTTCCTTTTCCATTCTTGAAAAAGAAAGGGAGTCGAGAGAGGAAGAAAAAAAAAGAAAAGAAAAACCGAAAGTTGCTGCCATCAACAGCAGATTTGAGGAAGGACCTGGAAGCTTGGAAGAAGGCAGGATAAGCAGCTGTTCTGAGCCATAGGTAAGTGCTTTTTTTTCATTATTTTTTTTTCTTCTTTGTTTCTTCTTTTTTCCTTTGGGCATCCTCCTCATGTCCTCCTTCATGCATCAGTTTTCATTTTTCTGACCATCTTGTGTGAAAGATTTCAAGGGCTGATTTGTTCTTTATTTTTTAATCTTGCATATGCTTGCATACATTGTTTTTTCCCCCTCTCTGTTTGCACAGGGTCAGCATACTACATTTTTTTTCCCTCTCTATTTGAACCTGGTCAACAACCTCCTTTTTTTAACCTATTTTTCCCTTTGTTTGCACCTGTCATTTTTATCTTTATGTTCTTTTTTCCTTTCTGCTATCTATAATCTATTGCATTTGAATGCTTTCTTTTTCATTTTTTATTATTTTTTCTGTCATTGAGCCTCTGTTTACATTAACTATATGTTTGGAATATCCCTATTCTGTTTTTCTATTGATATCATTGCTAATGGTTAATATTTATTTATATTCTCTTATAGGTGGCATTTTATGGTGATCGTTGATGAATGTCTTATTACCTTTCCCTATAACTTGCTGCCATTTTTTTCATTGTGCTGCAATTGCTTCTTCTTCTTTTTTTATAATGCTGCCTTTGTTATAAATTATTGCTGACCATAAGTTATAATTGTTGTTGATTGCTGTTTTTTTTGGTCTGTAATTTACTTTTTTTCGCCCGCAATGTGTGTTTAACTATTTATTTTTCTGATTTATTGCTGTGAATATTCTGTAATCTATATCAGTATATGATATATGTGTTTTATTTTCATATTTTACTACAAAAGTAAAATAAAAATTATGTGATTTGCTGCTGTGATTTTCTGCTATGATTTACAGCTGTCGGTTCAGTTCTAATTTTTGTTTGTGTGTGTTTGCTATAGAATAGAACTATAGAAACATATTCCATTTACATACATCACAAGCAGTTGAAAGAAGGACCAACATGGAACTATGCACATGCAGAGAATCCAAAAGATCTAAACACAGTTAAATGTAACTTTTGTGGAAAAGTAACTAAAGGGGACATACATCCTGCAAAACAACACTTAGCGGGAGGCTATAGAAATGCAGCTGCATGTAAAAAATGCCCATAAAATGTGAGAAAAGAGACTAGAGAATACATGGTGAAGAAAAAAGAAGACAAGGAGCAATTCAATTTAATGCAAGAATTGGAGATGGTTGATTTTGAGGAAGATGATGAAGAGGAAGATGTTGCAGTTGTTGATAGTTGGTGGAAAAAAATAGCATCTTTTAGTGGAAGCAGCAAAGGCACTCCTCCATTGAAGGGGCCAATGAAAAAAGGCCAATGGATTCATTATTACACCCAATCCTGAGAAAATGGTAGAGAAAATAAAGACAAAAGGAGAAGCGAACATTGATAAGTGATGCATACAAAAGGGAAGTAAGAGAAAAGGCATGGAAACACATTGCACGATGGATGTATGATGCACAGATCTCATTTAACGCAGTTAACTATGACAGTCTTGCAGAAGCTATCAAAGCTATTGGTCAGTATGGTTCAAGCATAAAACCACCAACTTATCATGAAATGCGTTCCTTTGTTGAAGAAAGAGTTGGAACTTACAGAGAAGTTGATGGCCAATTACAAGGAAAAATGGGCTAAGACAAGATTCACTATTATGGTGGACAGGTGGAAAGATAGAAGAGACAGAACATTGATTATTTTTTTAGTGAATTATTTTAAGGGAACAATGTTTGTTGAATCCATTGATGCCTCTTCATATGTGAAGAGTGGAGAAAAAGTATTTGAGCTGTTTGATAAATTTGTGCAAAATATAGCAGAAGTAAATATTATACAAGTTGTTACAGATAGTGCTTCAAACAATATGATGATTGACAAGAATGCATTTATAATTTTTTACATTATTGGATAATTACTTTATGATATTAAATTATTAATTAACTTATTGTCAATACTTAATTTTATGATTTGTTTAAGGAGGCTGTTAGAGGCAAAGTACCAACATATTTTTTGAACACCTTGTGTTGCTCATTGTTTAGACTTGATATTGAAATATATATGGAATATATCAACCTTGAATGCCATAATGAAGAAGGCAGTTGTACTAAATAGTTACGTGTTATAATCATTTAATAAGGTAATTTATGGGCAAGAAAGAGTTATTTAGGCCTGCGAAAACAAGATGTGCAACAACATTTATAACTCTATAAAGTATACATAAACATAAGGGTAACTTGAGAAAGATGTTTATTTTAGAACAATGAACTACTAGCAAATGGACAAAGAAGTAATAAGCTAAAAAGGTAATTCAAACTGTTCTAAGTTCTTTTCGAATAAGCATGGTTTATTCCCTTAAAAGTGGTAGAACCTCTCATTAGTGTGCTTTGATTAGTTGAAGGTGAGAAGAAGACTCCAATGAGATACATTTATGAAGCTATGAATAAGACTAAAGAAGTCATTGCTAATACTTATAAAGTAAATAAAGAAAAATACAAAGATAATTTTTAGATTATTAACAAAAGATAAGAAGTTCAATTCCACAGGCCATTGCATGCAACTAGGTACTGCTTAAACCCAAAATTCTATTATTCAAATCCCAATATTGATTTTGTAATACCTAGGGTGTTAAATTTTGGGTAATTGTGTGCCTAAACACATTGTAGTTGTCTCCAGTGTAATTATAATGATGAATTGAAGTGAAGAAAGTGTTTTGAAAATGAAATAATTCAAGCATATATGAATTGCATATAAGTACAATGTACTTGTACAATTAAAAATATATGTGGATGGCTATATGATTTGATTCTTCGTTATTTGAGGCATAATGTTTACGCATTTTATGTTACCATTATGCGGAGAATACCATGGCATAAATACATGAGAGAGAACAAGGGAGAAGAGTCGAGAAAAAGCAGCAAACAGGGAGGGCAGCGGGGCTAGCGCCATGGCGCCGGAACACGAAAGAGGGTAGGGTGGTGTCCAGTGATTCTGGCGCCCGGCACTCAAATCCGGCATCGCGGCACCAGTCGGCGGTAATTCAGCGGTTTAGCTTTTTAAAGTCTGTTTCCTATTTGTTTCTTCCCTGGTTTTTTTCATTCTTCTTCCCCACGCCCCAAACTTGCCCTAGCCCCATTCATGCTTAAATCCTCGCCATTTTGCTAGAAAAGAAGATGATTTAGGTGGATAAATATCCAAGCATACATATGGAGATGGGTTTGAGCCATTTGAGTGGTGAAAAGAGATGGAACCTCAGTTTTGCTGCAACTTATGGTAGGTTCTTGAGGATTTGAAGTCGGAATTATGTCTTATGGTGGAAGCCATACATGAATGGCATGGTAAGTTGTTTTTCCCCAATTAACGTACATTTTCTGCGTGTTAAGGTTTGGTATAAACTCGTGAATAGTGATTTTGGGAAAAATAAAAATTAATTAATGTGTGAATCATGAGGGAAATATTTAATTCATTGATTATTGTGTTTTGGGACTTGTTAAAAGATGAGAAATCCGATTTTGGCAAGAACCCAATTAGTGAGTTGAAAGGGTTTTGGGGTTTAAAGTGCCTAAATAGAAAATTGTTGAAATTAAGGACTTAATTGACATGTAATTGAGCTTAATTTTTGGTTAATTGAAGTATATAAAAGTTGTATGTTATTGGACATGAGATTCCTATGATGCACTTGTGAAAACGTTGGAAATACAATAATGCCTACAGGATGTTTGCTAAGATGCCTCAAAGAAGCATAACTCATGAAATGAAGGTTTATGACAACCCTAAGACCTTAGTAAAATGGAATAAGGGATTAGCTTATTTCAAAGTATAATCTATTGAATACACTAAATGCATGGTTAGTAAAGGATTAGAAAACGAATCAAAGTGGATAGCAATACAAATGAAGTCAAAATGCAAAGCATGCACTTGAAAGTCATGATATTAGAATGGTGCCAAATTAACTTGACATGACTTAATTAGGATGCTATTGTATGAGGACAATATGTAACTGAAATTGTGGCACATGTTATATATGCAGAGCAATCTGAATATGGATGGAAAGCCACATCAGGAAGCTTGTGAAGTTATGGAACCTAAGAAGTTATAAGAGGATTCGTCAATAAGGTAAGTAGGCATTGTTTTTGTTGACTGCATGGATGATGGGTTATTAGTTATCTCATATGTTTGAATCCGGGCATGCATGTATGGATTGAGAATAGTTGATATCCCGCACTTTGTTAAAGATTGATGTCTATTATAATTTATGAATACGTGAATATGAGGGACAACGAGTATCCCTTGGATTACTAAAATTGGTTTATCTAAAATTGCTTGGGATAGGAAGTATCCCGTGTCTTTATGATACTTATTCTTGTGTATGGATATCTAAGCGAGAAGGGTAAAGAATATCTCATTCTTGTAAATGGATTAATAATTGATATTATATACATGAATGTATATATTGATAACTAATAGGGATAAGGATTATCCCATGACTATCTGTTTGTTATATATGTGTGAATATGGGAATTGTGGGGATATTGAGTATTCCTGAGTTCCTTAAATGATAATCCAATAATGATATGACTTGTGATATTATATGCCTGAATGGCGTAGGACTTGTGATATTATACGCCTGAATGGCGTAGGTTGTTTGCATTGGCATGAATTTATAAATGTTGTGTTTTACATATCAGAATGAGATGTGTGCATTACTTCATGGTTGTGGTTCTTGAACCTCATGAGTGTACATGTATGGTGTGATTACATTGTTATAATTAATACATGTTCTGGATTAGAACATGTAGCTTGTGATTCATTATCGTTTTCTTTACCATGCCTACTTACTGAGTTCGCTCGGAACTCATGCCTTCTTATTCAAATTTTTAATTAGTAGGTCAAGCAAAGCTAGTTGCCGAGGCTGGTGAGCAAGAAGTGATAATAGTTTCGTTTCGATATGATGTATGGGGATTTGAAAGCCATACTGTATTAGTTTCATTTCGGTATGATGTATGGGGATTTGAAAGCCATACTGTATTAGTTTCATTTCGGTATGATGTATGGGGATTTGAAAGCCATAATGTGCTTGTATAATTGTGTTAAAAAGACTTCAATTGATGTATAATAATGTATTGACATGTCATGGCAAATTATTTGTGATAGAATGGTATTTGGAATGGTATGATTCCGATGATATGTATTGCCATCATGATTTAATTTTGATCCGGGAAGCTATGAGTATGTTTTATGGGCAAATATATGTGTTTTGGAATTTATGTCATTGCTTTAAAATTATAAAAATTATGATATTATATGATTATTGAATGTACAAGTTAGATTTATATAATTCAAAGTAAACTCTGTCGGATTTTTGGCAGATTTTCCTTTAGAAATGGGGAAAAGATAGGGTAATGGGAAAACGCATAGGCCCCTAGGCGGAGCATTCCAAGTTCAAATCAAGAAATAACATAGGGATTACTTGGTTGCCTTACAAGATTAGTTCCAAGTGTCAATGTTCAAGACAAAATGACAAAGGAGTTGAGCATGTATAAGAATGTTGAAGGCATTTTTGGAAATAGCTTAGCTATTAGACAAAGAAGTACAATGGTTCTAGGTAAATTTGTATTCATGGCACGATATTTTTTTTAATTTGGTGTTTATTAAAGCTTATTAAGAAATAATATTTGTATTTATACAATTTATTTAACAACTGAGTGATGGGTTCTTTATAGTGCTAGTGCTCCAAACTTAAAGTTCTTAGCCTCACTTGCAATGCATCTAGTTATGAAAGAAATTGGAATACATTAAAAAATATAAGTTCTTAAATATTTAAAATAGATAGATAATGACTACTTAATTTAATTTTTAAACTTTTGCAGCTTTATTGCAAAAGAAAAAAATTGATTGGAGCAAACCTACTTGAATAATTTAGTGTTTATAAAGTATAATAGAGCACTAAAAATAAAATACAGTGCAAATGCTACCATCCATCCAATTTCTTTGAAGGACATCGATGAAAGCAATGAATGGTTAACTAGGAAAATGAAAGGAGTGGTAGATGTAGAAGATGAATATGTATTTGAAAATGATGATTTAACTTGAGCTGATGTAGCTAAAGCTATTGGAGTAGGAGAGCCTAGTTGTCCCATTAGAGCCATATCACTTTCAACTCCAAATGTTTTATGATTGGCTTCATCATCTTCTTTAGCTCATTTTGAAGGGCGTCTAGCAAATTTAGATGAATTTGAAGATGAAGACGTTGAAGGATACAAGTCTTTTGATGAAGGGGATGATAATAGTATGGGAGATGAAGATGAATTTTGATGTTATAGCACTTTGCTTTTTATCATGTGCTATAATGTTGTGATTTAATACATAGATGCACGTACTCATTCTTTTGGCTTTCAAACTTTGAGTTGTTTATGTTGAATGTTGAATCTTAAAACTTTAACTTTTTCTTTGCTTTTGGAATGCATATAATGCAAACAATTGATCTTTTTTATATGCTTTATTGTTTACTTTTTTTAGAGATGTTGACCCTTTGAATCTGATATGTAATGTTAGATTAATGATATTTGAGAAATGAGACAGTCTTAATTTTTGATTTTCCTATATTTAACTTTTAAATAAAGTTATAATTCTATATTCACAAATTTTAGATAGTATACTTTTTTCATGAAATTATGTAACGTCCACCTTACTTCACTTGAGCTCATGCCTTGCCCTGCACCTAGGCTCCAAGAACCCCTTGCACCTTAAACAACAATGCTCTGGAGTTTCTATCTGCCTGCTTAGTTGATAGAAGACAAGGCCAGTTAACCGGTGAAGATATGAAAATATCAGAGTTCTTAAAGACGCAACCAGTTGACCAAAGAGAAATACCAAGAGGTCAAGATTTGGCTGGCAACCATGACTTCAACTGGTGGTTGTGAACAGTTGGCCATGTGAAGTTTACAGGGAAAAAAAAAAAACACTGGAAGTTCAATGTACCCCACTAGTCAATTGACAGCAAGATCTAGTAAACCAATAGTTTGCTAATAAGCATTGTCAAACTGACATACAATCTCTTCTCCTGCCACCAAATTTGTTTGACTGTTGAAGATCTGGAAAGCTACCACAATCCCTTCAACAAATAGATTTTCAAAATCTTCATAAATAAAAGGAGAATTGAAGGTTAAAAGGACTTTCGAAGTTGTGCTTTCAAGTTCAGATTCTTCAAACATCATGATGGGAAGAATATAGAAGAAAGATAAAGATCCTCTCACGGGAAAGATTAAAGAAAAAAGAAGGGAAAAGTTTGAAAAGAGTAATAGAAGAACAGACTTAGAAGAGAAGGGGAAAATAAAAGAGAAATTGAGAAGGAAAATTTTTATTCAATAATCAATCAATCAACAAAAGTGTGTAAACCCTAATATATGTTACCCTATTTATAAAAAAAAAAAAAGGCATGCAGAACAAACTCTAATTGAACCATAAAAATAAAATCCCTAAATAAAATAATAAATAACAATCTAAACTATCTATTAAGTTGATCCATATTTTGATCAACTCATGCTTACACAAAATCCCAAAAAAAGCAATTAAAACTTAAAATATCAAATAAATATCCCTAAAAATGCAAAAAATAAACAAACCCAAACTCATATGCTTTAGTCTTATTACTCCCATTGCATTTCTCATCATATCATTTAAGAGAGTCTTCTCTAGCAAGAGCATAAGTTTCCTTAGATGCTATTTATTGTAAATCAACCCAATAATGGACATTTCATTTATGACATTTATTCTTGTTGATTTGTTGTATTACTTGATGTGATAGAGGGCTCCACACCAGGAAAAGTGTTTAGTTCAAAAGGATGGGTCCTTATTCAACAACTATGATTTGTGATAAGCAAGCTGGAGCTTGCTTTCCAAAAGGCAGTCAAGGTTGATTTTGGTATTGATTGTACTTCAACAAGTGTTCAGTGAAACCAAAGATTAAGGACCTTAAAGAGTGGATTGGTGCAAACAGGTTACACCAAACCACGAAAAATACTCTTGCATGCTCTACCTGCTTGTGATCTTTAATTTGTTCTCCTTGACAATATTTATTTTAATTTCTAACCACTCAATTCACTACCCTCTCCAGGTGCTTGCCTACTGCGACCAACAAAAATTCTTAAACAAACTACATGAGATAAAACTGTTGGTGAATGAGATGAATAACTGGGCATTTAAATAAAATGGGAGTCAATAACATATCACAAATCATGGTGTCAAGAATAGAACTCATATGACACAGAAATACTGATTGTCAGCTTAAAATTTTTCTCTCGAGAGCCTTATCAAAAGATCATTAATCATGATTCATGGATCATTTGTTTTCTTCTTGAACTTCTTTTTTTTCTTTTCTCTTTTTTTTATTTAATGGAAAAATCTTCAAAATTTTGTTTTCAAATGTTGTAGATTGTAAATAGGCCAAAGTTGGAGATAAAGCTACAAGATGAGCATGAAATACACTTCAAATACTGCGAAAAGTCAGAAAAAGGAAGCACACACTAACTCTGTCTGCTTCTCCATCTTCTTTCTTGTTGTAGTTCAATGTAATGGAGTTGGTTCACTAACTCATGGTGTTTAATACCTATTCGGTTGAATTCTACGTAGTGAAAGCAGACAATGTTTTTCTCAAAAGGACGGTCCAATGCAGTAAGCCAAAACACCCATGGGCAGATTGCTCCAAAATAAAATCGGCTATGCTTTTTGAATTTCGAAGTTGTTTAATTTTGGATTTAAAAGAATTTATCAATGCACCCAATTTTCCATTGTTTTCAAATAAATGTGGCCATCTCGACTCTTGGGCGATGAGGGGAAGATAGCCTGGTCTGCCTGAATAGCATGCTGAGAGAGATCCTCATCAATAGAACGAACTTCGATAATGATGATGATGATGATATCTCACATATATCCATGTAAAGGACTCGCCCTGTTTGATAAAATGCCTTTGGAAGTGTAGAAGATAAACGAAGCCGTGCATACCTTTTCCCGATCGACGGGCTCGAAGCGGGGACGAGGAGGAGGTGGTCCGCTTCTCATCTGGGGTGGAGGGCCTCTTCCGCTAGCTCTGTTCTGTGCTTCTGCTACTCCCGCCATCTCTTTCTAAACCCGCACCGCAAGCACCTCTCCTCGCTATCCTCCTGCTTTTATGCTCCAGAAGAAGAGTCCGGATTCGAGGTTTAGCCGAATCCACATGCGCATCGACGTCGGCTGCTCCAAACACGGGCGGAGGCCTCGTGCTAACGTTAACTAGCCACGGGGATGAGATCTGACATTTTATTCTGCTAGAAAAATATCAGATAAGTTGTAATACTTACAATCGTTAGCTGTGATACTATCTGCTCCAGAAGAGGCTGCAAAAATAATTTTCTGAACAGTCATTTTCTTCGATGAGTGTCACTCCTATAACTGAAAAATTAGAACAGAAACGATTTCATGAGTAATTTGAATGCTTATAATATAAGGTTAAGATATTATAAATGCATCCTAATTCGATAACTATTCCTACATTTGCATATAGGCATGGCATGGTTCAAGTTCAAGATTTGCAAAACTCTATCAACACCGAGCTCGTAATTGAACCAGTTCGAACTTGACCGTTAATCCAGACCAGCTTGAGCCTTGAAGTGAGCATAATATAATTATGATATTATATTTTTTAATAATTTAAAATGAATATTAATATTGAAAACTATAAATAATATAACAATTATATAACATGGACAATATTGACAAGTTACAAAATAATATATATAATGCCTAACAAGTTATAAAATATAAAAATATTTATTTTTATTTTTTAAAGACAGTTTTACCCTTTTACCTGACCATAGTTCAATCGGTCCTATCTTTTTTTATCCAAGGATGGGATGGGACTAGACCAGATTGGGGACCAGTGCTTTAAAAATCAGACCAGACCACCTAGTTAACAATGGACCGCAAGAGGAGAGGCCGGGTTCACATTTGGTTTTTTTTTTTTTTCGAAAAACATGAACTCTATGGACCAAACTACCAAACTATAAAAATTAGTTCAACCATAGTCCGCCCCAAGACATTTATAAAAAAATAAAAAGTACAAAATACCAAAAGCCCTGTGCACTACTCCCAACTACCCTAAAATTTTCCCCAATTTTGCATTCCCACCCTTCCCTATATCCCTCTGTAGGTCATAGTCTCATTCATCTATTATCTTTGGCCAGTTGCCAACCTCCTCCTTCAATTGTTGGTAAACAAGCCTGGCTCCCTCTTACCATGATGCTCATCCCTCCCTATCCCGCTCGTACCTCCATCTTGTTGATCCTAACCCTTTACTTAGTTTAATTTTGATGATGAATGTGATTAAATAGCTGAATTTTGATGATGAGCAAAAATATAAAAGTAAAGTGTTAAGTTACTAACAATTACTTTCCCAAGTGTGTAGTGATAAGTTTATGAAACAGATTAAGAAAAATAACTTTAGATGAGTGGACAGCATATATGTGGGACACCCCAAGATATTGGAGGTAAGAAAATTTTTCTAAACGATTATTTTGACGATAATTATGTACATGAATGAATTAAAATTGTGAAGGGATTTATTTATGTAACTTAATGTAACTATAGGGGGAGGATTGAATGATATATTGATTGTATTTATCTTAAAAGAAAAAAAAAACTCATCGCAGAAGGGTTGCATGTGTGGGACATAAGATACACACCGCTAGAGCACCAAATGCTAGACATGTTTAGATGCTCCATCATTCCCTTCTCCCCCCATTTGTTCCCCTTTTTCTCTCTCACGCCCAAGCCACCCTAATAGCCCCTTCATGTAATAGCTCCTTCATGCCTCCTTTTGCACTTTACTTTTAGTTAGAAAAAAATTCTGTTTAGATAAGCAATCATCACCCATGAAAAAATGGTGCTTATTCCACCTCATTTTGACATGAAAGGGGAAGAGAAAATCTGTTTTCCTATTAAGAGACTTATCTTGCTGCCGTGCTTGGAAGATGCTTGAAGAGTTGAGTGGGGATTTAATTCATGGAGTGGAAACAACCCAAAATTATGGTGGTAAGTGTTTTCCTCAATTAAATTTGTCAATTTCTATTTTAGGGCTGCTTTTATGCAATACGTGGGGACTGTTTTGTGAATTTAGGGAGAAACATGTTTCAATTTTCATAGGGGAATGAATACAGTGTCCAATTGCAGCAATAATATGATGTTTACGCTGGAAACTCGTGTATACTACTGTCCATAAAGTGGACATCGGCATTCTTTATGATTGAGTTGGGAATTTTCGTGATGATGAATTGGTTAGGGATTTAATTGAATTAGGGGCTTAATCAACTTGTTAGGAAGGGTGTTTAAATGTCAATTGTGCTGAATATTGGTGTATATTGCTATGAATGTAATCAACCTATTGCAAAATGCTGAAATTAATAATTTGATTTATGTATGTTAGGTGTTTGATGAAATTACTCTATTAGAAGTGAAGTATGTTTGAATGATTTTAATTTAGCCCCTAATTGGCCATTAATTGGGCACTAAGACAAGGTATTGAATGCATTTAATGAATGGTTAAAAGAGGATCAAATTTGGGCAACAAAATATCGGACATTAGATTGAAAAGTTACACTTAAATGCATTAAAAAGGAACCCCATAAATGGACAGCTATTTGGGCAGATTTTGGGTATTTAACAATAATGTTTATTTGGCTTGAATTGGTGAATGAAATGGGAGAGGAGGCAGTTGGGTTTAGGCCCTTGAAATTGTGTTAAATAAAATGATGTTTAAAGACCCTTCATATGGTAACTTGATGGGCTACAAATCTGATTTTTATTACCCTTAATGACTTGATAAGAGTTGTTTTGTGTTCATTAAACTTACCAAATGTGGAAATGAATGAAATGATGTTTGTAGATGATCATCAACCTTAAATGGAGTATTCTAGTCAAGGAAGCACTAAAATTTTGATTTGAGTAAAAACCCCAAAAATCGGATCATATGGAATCTCAACTAAAAATGAATGATAATTTACACAAGGACAAGTGGTTAGAATGTGTAATTGTGTAATGAGGTAAGAATATACCCTAAAGAGATGATTAGGGGAATTTCACCTAGTTTATGAAATTGAGTTAAATCTCCCCTTTAGACATATGTAAATTTCAATTATGGTGCATGCTATGTATTAGGATCCGTTGGGCATTGACTTGGGAGCTAAGTTGTTGAGTTGGAGGTTGAGGATTATGTAGTTGTTCTCTATTGAGGTAAGTAGGTTTATCTTATGTACATGTGTGAATCACCCAAGATTTGGCATGCGGGCATCATATTTTGAATGGTATTTACTTCACTGCATCTTGACTTGAATGATGAAATTATGTATTTTTATGTATTTTTCTTGCAATTTGGATTTGGCTACATGTTAAAACTAACCTGCTTTTGATATAACATTGTATGGAATTTAGTTATGAGTCATGGGTAATAGGGTAGTATAATTGATTCATGTGGTATATGGTAAAATCTTGATGACACTATGATATTAATATGCCTTAGTGGCTTATGTTATGATATACCTTAGTGACTTATAAAATGTTTGGGTTGTCCCCAAACGGAATGCTCGTGTAGCTTTCAAGATCTTCCCTTCTTAATCCTGCAAAACTAGAAC
>JAYJMB010062884.1:0-26007 GCA_036873735.1 Pouteria campechiana | reverse complement strand
ATAGATAGATAGAGAGAGAGAGAGAGAGAGAGAGAGAGAGAGAGAGAGAGAGAGAGAGAGAGAGAGAGAAAGACTGGAAGAAACGCTTGTAGAAGAGAAGTCTAAGGGGAAAAAAAATCTTCGTGAGTCGCCAATTTCCTTAAGTAAAATAATCTCATTTTTGTATGATTGGATCATGCTAAAATTGAATTCATTAATTAGATCATTAAAATCGATGCATTAGCTTTGTGGGTACATTAATCAAATTAAAGGTATTAATTCACTAGATTTATTATTAAAATGCATTGAGTAGATTTATATAATTGATGCATTAGAGTTATTATGAGGACATTAATTAAATTTATAAATTAACTTCTTAGATTGATGTTTACTAGAATACATAATTTAGATTAATGAAATCAATGCATTATATTATTGAGAATGATATTAATATCTTTGTATTTAGAAAGTGAAAAATACATGGAAATTAAATATACAAAATTTCACTATAATCACTTTGAATTTTGGTATGAGTAGAGTTGCTATGGCATTGGGATTCTAATTAAAAATCCAAAGAGAATGTCAAAGAATCCACAAATAGAAAGACCTTTGGAATTTTCTAGCATGACCTCACTGTTCACATGTGCATGTTGGCCTAATTTATTTCGAATGCATGACATTCATATTAAATTAAATACATGGATTTTGTCTAGAATGCATGCATTCATATTACCCACATGGATTGAAAATACAATGCAATAGATTTTCGTGCAATACAGCATAACTAGATGCGTTAGACCTCATTAGAAGGCATGCAATCATTTATTCGTGTATAGTTATTTGCAGGTATTTAAAAATGGTTACATTTGCCCATTTGTTGTCCGAAAAACAGTCGCATTTGTCTATTTTTTGCCTCAAAAATGGCCACGTTTGCCCATTTGCAGCAAAAAAATTGGCTGCAAATAAGTACATGGTAGCTTTTTTCTTTTTAAAAATTGCAATACCTATTTTATTTCCTGTTTATTTGCATACAAAAATATAACTTTTATAACACCGGAATAATAAATATGCAAAACTACCAACCTTAAACTCATACACCCACCACAAAATTCATTTTATGAACAAACCACATTTTTATGAACAAACCACATTTATATTATGACATCTTCTTTCAACCCAAGTAGAAACTATTCGTCACAAAATCATGACAAAATTATATATAAAAACAATATGCCGTCTTGTAGACACCCACTGAACAGGTTAGCAATTTCTAAATAGTGGGCTAAGCCCAAAAAAAGGCAAATTCTAGCGGTTGCATGATATTCATATGCTTCATTACAAGCCTCTCATCACCCTACACTTGTCACAATTTGGTGGAGACAACCAAGCTACCACAAGCTATAAAAAGGGGTATTCCCCCTTCTCAAAAGAGAGCAACATAGCTTTGGAGAGAGTAGAGAAACTCTACAACAAAACTCTCCTTATTTCTCCCATTGTCAAGCCCATTCAAGCGGCTTTTCTAATCCCCTTTCAACAACTTTTTCAACCCCATCTTAGCTACATTTCCAACAACATTCGACGACATCTTCACCAACATTTTGGCAGTTATGTGATTTGCCAACAGCCCTCCTGAGCTTGAAGTCCCTTGCACATTCAACATAAGTTGTCCCTTTCAGCTCTTCAGATTCCTTGCAGAGTAAAGAGATATAAACACATATCAGTGTGGAGTTAATGTAAAGAGTTTGGTTCCTTTGAAGAATTGAATTAGTTGTGACTCTAGTATGTATTTGAAATTCAGTTTTGTTGTATTGAAAAGATCAACACTCTTTCTGTTATATTTGTAAAGATGTTGTTCTAACTATTTGGGTTTGAATACATTATCTGCTGCAATAGTTTATCTGCCTTTATGCTTTACCCATTTACAAAAAAACATTACTCTCTTGTTCTGTTAGGCCAACTAATGATTGGACTAAATGTATCCATCTCATCCTAGAGAGGGGTGCTACAGATTGGTGACTCCACTGGGGATTTGAAATTAAGTGGGGCATTATGATCAAAAGTCTAAGGTAAAGTGCCCAATTTTAGAAGAAAAAAATATATCTAAAGAAAACAAGACATAGAACAAACTCTTTGAATCTAGCATAACTCTCAAGATTGTTAAAATCTACAATGCTTTGAATCATAATTCACATTGCAGATAATGAATTGTAGAAATGTTATCGAAATCTGATAAGGAATTGCAAAAATTTCCCAAACAGGATCATGGAATTCTAATACTTGCTAAAGGCACAAGGACCTTGTTAAATCCAAGAACTCCCACAGAACATGCACATTTGGAATAAGCAAAGAACTCTAGGGTAGTCCCTGTTACATATTGAGCAAAGAGGTTTACATCAACAAGAACACAGTGCAACAAGAACATATTGAGAAGAGTGAAAATCAGACTAGTGCTCTCTGATTGCACCAATTGTCCCATCATAGGCCTTGTCGACCTAGGTCTTAACCTTCAATCCAAGTCTTTTTATCTAAACTACTAGACCATATTGGTTGCAGTTTGGTTAACACATCTCTACACAACCCATTGGCAATCTCCAAGTACCTAACTTAATTTTCTAGCTTTCAAACAACAAAAAAAAAAGAGTCTCTTCAACCTAAGTCCTTATTTAAAACTCTAGCCTGTGTTAACCAAATGAGCATTGACATCCCTACAAAGAAATTTACCGAAATTCAAGCCACTACACAACCTATCAAACTCACCCATGAAATTCATCTGTTCTCATCAAGAAAGGAAAAACCTGCCCAATGCAAAAAAAAAAAAAAAAAAAAAAAAAAGAGGGGGGGTTTTGGGGAGGGTGGAATGCTTCACCATTAGATTCCACATCATGTCACACCAAAAGGGGAATGCTTTACCATTAGATTCCACATCATGTCACACCAAAAGAAAAAAATACATATATATGCATAGGAAAAAACATGAACAGGTTGTGAGATTCAACAAGTTCTGCCATTGAAGTTCCAAACGCATATAAGAGCATTATCCATTATCCGTTATCCAGACTTCAAAAATCTCCAACCAAAAGTCTACCATTGCTCCATCCCAAGAAAATGATCATACAAATTATGCATCCTAATCCTCATTCTCTGACACACACCCTTCTAGCAAAAATCTAGGCATATTCCACTGCATATGAAAAAAAAGCAAAATAAATAAATAAATAAAAGAGAAAAATGCGTACCTGTCCTCTACCTCACCGGCACGAGTAGTTGTAGTGGTAGTAGCTTTGCTCTGTCCTACTCCTCCAATGGTGGTGGCAGAAACAACATTGCCTGTTCTGATGCAAGGGTCGAGGTTTACGGATGGGGAATTGTAGAGACAAGGATAGGAATGGAGTACAAAATTTGGAAAAAGAAAAAATCAAGTAGGGATTTTTTTATATTTTTATGGAGCCAAGGTTTAGGAGGATGGTTGGGAAGTAGGTTTTGTTTGAGATGCGGTAGCGGGAGAAGAAAAGGCGGAAGATTTTTGGGGTTTGAAAATTCCTAATCCAAGCACCCGGTTTGTAAGTTTAGTATACTATATTCAAATAAAAATTACACAATTCACATACACTTAATATAAAAATCATAATATAACTTATTTTTATAATAGCAGAAATTTTATTACTTATTTCTTATGGTAAGAAATATTTATTTAAGAACTTAAGAACTTAAATATTTATAATGCTTTTGTCTAATTAAAATTAATTAAAATATTAAATAATTATTTATTTATTTCTTATGAAAATATCCATACAAATTTATATGGATGTGTTTTAATATTAAAAAAAATAATGCCCTAAATTAACACATTGGGGTAGGCAAGTGGTACCGGTGGGCGCATGAACTTTTATAGATAATTGTAATATTTTGGCTATATCTTCCTCATTTGAACTCAATCATACGATTAATTTTTTGTTGGATAGATAATTTGAAATTTTAAAACTTTTATTTTGAAATAATTATTTGAATTAGCCTTTAAATATGCCAAAAAATCACTACAAGTGATACCATTGTCATATTTAGACACGTTAAAAGGTAAAAAATATTAATATGCATCAATTTGGGGAAATTTGTGGGGCTGATGGAGGCTAATTCAGAGAAAGTATTCAACATGAAAGTTGTAGAATTTTAAATTATTTGTCCAACAAACTAAGAATCACATAATTCAGAGTTCGAATAAGGAACATATGCTAGAACATTGTAACTATTTCTAGAAGTTTATGTGGCTTGTAGCATATTGCGAGTGCTCGCAAATATCGCCTTCCATGCAAGTGCAATCCCAACATCCCCGCATCTGCTGTAGTCATAATTCAAAGAAGTGGTCTCCCTGGACACCCGCGGTCGATACCATAGGCGCTTATGCCTATTGACTGGGATGTAGGCGATATTGTGGGCGCCCACTGTACTACTTACTACATAAACTTTTAGAGATAATTGTAGTATTTTAATCATATCTTTCTCGTCTTAGCTCAAAATCATGTAATTTTTTTAATAGATAATTTAAATGGATAAAACTTTGATGTCGAAAAATTTCTCTGAATCAACCTATATTAGCCTTACTAATTTTTCCAAAGTGACACCTATTAACGGTTTTTACTTTTTAGCTGATCTAAAGCTCTAAAAATAATTGTAGTACTTTGGAAATATCTTTCTTATACGAACTTAGAATCATGTGATTATTAATTTTTTGGGCATATAATTTAAAATTATACTACTTTTGATATTGAACACTTTCTCTGAATTAACCTTAAAATATACCAAAAATTAGCTACAAGTGATGCCTTTGTCACATTCAAATGCCCTGAAAAGTAGAAAATGTTATTAGGCGTCACTTTTGAAAAATTTTTGACATACAAAGAGATTGGTTCAAAGAATATTTTCTGCATTAAAGTTGTATAACTTTAAATTATCTATCCAAAAAATCAAGAATCACATGATTTAAAATTCGAACAAAGAAGATATAACTAAAATATTACAACTATATCTAATGGTATCTAGGAGCATAAGTTAGTTATTGATGCTAAAAAGCATAATAAAGTATTTATTTTTTTATATTATATTATTTTTGGCAAAATATAAGCTTTAATTTTGCTACATATAATATATATGGGCTACATATAGGCACATATTTTATCTTCATCATTTATTTTGTTTATCATGGGAAACATGTCATATTATATATAATAAAATTCTAAAAATATTTTTTTAATTATAAAATAAATAAAAAATGTATATTATATGCATCCATTTGTAAACAGATGCATATAACATTTTTCGTCGACAGTCATTTTTGAACGACTGCATAAAGTCGGTAGCATCTGCTGATTTTAATTAATTTTAATAAGACAAAAGCACATGGGTAAAATTAGAAAATTTAGAATGTGAAAATTTCTAGCTCTATTTAGTAATGGAAAATGGTTTCTTTCATCTCTTTTTCTCTTTTCTCATTTATTTTTATTGACGTAGTTTTAATTATCTCACCTGTTGCACAAAGCTGCCATAGATCAAACCACCCAACAGGAACAATCCTAGACCATATAAATTGATATGATTTTACACCATGTGAATCTGCGAATCCATGCTTCAATCAAGCCACATGCGAATCACATGTGGCGCTGATGAAACATGCATACAACACGGTTACCGGCAACTGCGGCCCAGTTTTTTTCCCAAGGTATGATGCTATGGCCAACTGAGACGTGTCATGCGGACCTTAAACTTGAGGATCAGGACAGAAGAAGGGGATTTGCAGTTGACTAGAGTTGCCGTTCAAAAAGAAGTTTGGATTGCTTCACATAGCACATGATAAAAGCGGTCCCCCTCACAGCACATGTTGTCCATTTGTCACGCGCAATCGTGGACCACACGCTCAAAATTCTCACCTAACTATCCAAACTAGCTGGGAATTCCATACTGTTGTCGCCCTCCTAATTAATGGATGGGCGTGCAAGCTGCTCTTCATGGGAGGTCACTTCATGCACTAATAGTCTTAAAATTCAAGATTCAACCAACTCGGAGATCATACTGTCGAGCTTAATTACCTGAGGACGCTTAAACCAAAATTAGAAACTTACTTAGGTTGGGTTTGGATAAGGGTAAGGGAGGTGGGTTTAGAAACTTGGAAGTAAATAATGTTAGGAGAAGTACGTGAAAGAATCAAAAAAGATAAAATAAATATGCTTATCTTTTAATATGATGGAATTGATAATGAAAAAGAATATCTAAGGTGACCAAATTATAGAAGTTTTCTTGTAATAAAAAAAGGTGCTCTCATTTTTAGTTTAATTTTCTGTGCATTGTCGGCAATAAGGTGTTCAGCAAAAAAAAAAAAAAAACTTCTGTAATTTGGAACTGTTTTAACTACTGTAGTCTTGAGTTTTTTTCTTAGTATTAGGATATAAGCTGATATATATATGAGAAATAATCTAGTATAGTCGGCTACATTGAATATTTTAGTGTAGCTAGCGTACTAACCTTTTGATGTAGTGGGCATCATCTGAGTTGTAGAAAGGGGGTTGCGAGTGAGGGAAGGAGGATGGGGTGTGCTTTTTCATGTGAACTTTTAAAAAAGAAACACGCATGTACGCTGGGGCAGAATGATAGTGAAAGCTTCCCATCTCCCACCCTGTCTGACCTGCTTCCCATCTTCACCAACCAAACATCCGACAAAAATCAATTTCTATCCACCAATTTGCACCAGCTCCCACATCTCTCGTTCCTATTTTTTCAAATTGGCTTCCGCAAGTTGGCTTCCCTAAAATCCCCTGAAGTCTCATATTCTCTATTCCCCTTAGCTTTCCATCTTCTCATCTTTCCAGTGCAATAACTATATGGCATATTTTTGCGAACCTCTTTCTAGTCTTGTTTTCTCACATCTCGTATTTAATTTTTCTTTCCAGTCTCAATCTAATGGATGCATTGGATTTTCGTAATTAATTCTTCACTCATTTTCTCTTAATGGGTTCACCTTCATCTCAAGAATTCACCTCATCATAATTGCCTAGAATGAGGTATTGATTTTATTAGTCTGGGGTAAATTTCTTTTAGGTTTTTTGGATTTGTAACTTATCGAAATTAGAAGTAGTTTGCTTGCTTGGCTTGGATTTATGGTGTTTTGTCCAAGGTGTTACTGGAATTCGAGTTTATGTTCTTTCTTGGTTGATAATTGGATGTGTTATGGATTGAATTGGTCAAGTTTGGGTCTTTTAATTCTATAACTGAATCTAAGTTGGTGGAATTTCAACATGAAATGCTTTTGTTTGGAGCTGAAAGATCATTCTGCTGTAATAGGATGATATTAATTTGGTTCTCATGGGATTTGTGAATATATTCAGGAATTATCATATGCGAACGGGTTAGGGTTTTAAGTATTTTTTTCATGTTTATTCTCTTGTTTACTACATGAATGAGTTTGTTCTTATTTCTATTTTTCTGTGCATCGTTTGAGGAATTTTCTTTTTTATTTGATTTTCGTCTCTAGTATTTGCTTAATTTTATTTTTTTACTATTTGGGTTGTTCTCTGTTTAATGAAAATTTATTTTTTCTTTTTTTATATGATTATCTCCTGCAGCCCCCTCCCTGAACAATTGAGTTTTTACACAAGTTATCAAATTTGAATCTATGTCTCTGTTAGGAGGCTTGGCAAGTGGAAGAGTACAATTCCCCCAGAGTCAAGAGAGGACTGATAGTTGATGCTTGGGACCCTTCAATTGTTGTAATTTTTACCTGGGCAAAAGAACAGTCGAGTGGATCTAAATGGTGGCATAACTAGCGAGTACATGAAGTATAATTTTACACTTAAAATTTTAATTTCTCTCTCATCAATGTAGTATAATTTTAATGTTGAACTCATGAAGATTGTATTCCAAACTTAAAATAAAAGTTGAGACATCGTTAAAGACAAAAGCCAAGTAACTTTATTTTCAAACTTAGCCAAAAAAATCAAAAGCAAATCCAAATCAGTCTTAGACATAAAAATAGAATTCAATGGCTTAAATATTGTATCTATAGACTTACTTAAGATAATTTAATTTTAATTGCAGCTTACCTATAAGCTTACTCTGATCCTTAAGGAAAATTTCTATTTGGTATGATGTGCTTAATAAGTTAATCATGTCACCATCTCTACTCAACTAGATGTATCATCATCTTCATTCCAATATGGTGGATAATGATTGAAAAATGACTATCAATATAAAGGAGAAGGAAGAATATCACAGAGGCATCATTTTGAAGTAGTTTCTGGTATTGATCGAGGCATATTTGGAAGAAGTGCTCAACATAAAAGTTTTATCCCTTATTCTTATCTTTCCAATGCATTAAGAATAATATAATTTTAAATTTTTATAAAAAAATTATTGCTAAAATACTGCAACTATCTCTAGAGCTTTATATATCAGAAACCATGTCCAAATAAAAAGACTTCAATTTGAGGTCATATGACTCATGATGGAGGCCAATTTAAGAAAAATGATCAACATGAAAGTTGTATCCCTTGAAATTATCTATATAATAATATAATAATTATATAATTTCAAATGTGGATGAAAAAGTTATGAGTTAAGTATTACAACTATCTCCAAAGTTTTACATATCCAAAACCATATCTGAATAAAAAGACATCATTTTGAGGCCATACAACTCATGATAGAGGATGATTAAGGAAAAATGATCAACATGAAAGTTATATCTCTTGAAATTATTTATGAATCACATAAGTCTAAGTTCAAACGAGAAAATTATGATCCAAATACTATAAATATACGTCGAGCATCACTTACCCAAAATCATGTTTGAATCAGAAGGCATCACTTTGAGGCCATACAAATCATGATAGAGGATGACTAAGAAAAAATGATTAACATGAAAGTTTTATACCTTGAAATTATATATCCAACAAGATAAGAATCATATAATTCTAATTTTGAATAAAAAAATTATGATTAAAATATTGTAACTGTATCCAAAGCTTCATATATCCAAAACCATATCTAAATCAGAAAGTGTCACTTTGAGGCCATACAACTCATGATGGAAGATAATTTAAGACAAATAATCAATATAAAAGTTATAAACCTTGAAATTATCTATACAATAAGATAATAATAACATAATTTCAACTTCAGAAAACAAACTTATGATCAAAACACTATCCGGAGCTTCATATATCCAAAACTATGTCTGAATCATTAGGTGGCACTTTAAGGTCATATAACTCATGATGAAGGCTAATTCAGGAAAAATGATCAACATAAAAATTATAACCCTTAAAATTATCTATCTAATAAGATAAGAATAATATAATTCTAAGTTCAGAAGAGAAAGTTATCATTAAAATACTAAAACTTCTCCAGAACTAATCCGGACATGGCAGAGCCAATCCAGATATACCAAAATAAATTTTGGAGCAGGTTTAGTATTTTGGTCTTAACTTTCTTGTATGAACTTAGAATTATATGATTCTTGTCTTGTTGGAAAGATAATTTCAAGGGCTATAATTTTTATATTGATCATTTTTCCTGAATTAGCCTTCATCATAAGTCATATGGCTCAAAGTGACACCTTCTGATTTGGATATTATTTTGGATGTTTTAAGCTCTAGAGATAGTTGAAGTATTTTGATCATAACTATCTCTTTTGAACTTGAAATTAAATGATTCTTAGCTTGTTAGATGGATAATTTTAAGGGCTACAATTTTTATATTAATCATTTTCTTAAATTAGCCTCCATCATGAGTAGTATAGCTTTAAAGTGACACGTTCCAATTCGGACATAGTTTCAGATATATGAAGCTCTGGAGATAATTACAGCATTTTAATCATAACTTTCTCATACAAACTTAAAATTATATGATTCTTAGCTTATTGAATAGATAATTTAAAGGGATAAAACTTTTATGTTGATCATTTTTTCTAAATCAACCTCCATAATGAATTGTGCAGCCTCAAAGTAACACCTTCTGATTCAGACATGGTTTCAGATATATGAAGCTATGTATACAGTTGTAGTGTTTTGATCATAAATTTTTCATTCAATTTTGGAATTACATAATTCTTGGATTGTTCAATAGATAATTTTAAGATTACATAATTCTTGGCTTGTTCAATAAATAATTTTAAGGGCTATAACTTTTATATTGATTATTTTTTTAAATAAGCATTCATATATAAGTCGTTAGGTTCCAAAATAACGCCTTTTGATTCAGATATGGTTTCAGATATGTGAAGCTCTAGAGACATAGTTTCTGATTCGGATATAGTTTTAGCCTCACTCACTTACGCCATATGATTTCCAAAGATATCTTCCAAAAATTATAATAATTTACGCATTCCAAACTTTTAAAGATTTCAGCAACATATGTGGAGGAATTTGGTTTCAAAGATAACTCAAATAATTATAAGTGTTAATCATTGTGGGACCCAATTTAGAAAAATACATTACTAATATCTAAAATCACAATCTAGACACCAATAACACATTCAAAACTCATGTTTGAAAAGTTTAACATCTTTTTCAGACATAGGATTAAGATTCGGACATAATTAGAGTAAAAAGGGTGGATTCGAACATGGCAAAACCAATCTGGACATAGTAGACCCAATTTAGACATACCAGGCAATATTCGGACATGTCAAAGCTAATCTGAACTTAGTAGAGCTGATTCGGATATAGAAGGCAATATTCAAACATGACAAAGCCAATCTAGACATAGAAGAGTCAATCCAAATATGGCAGAGCAGATTCAAATATAACAAGCAATATTTAGACATGACAGGTAATATTCAGACATAACAAAGCCAATCTGAACTTTAGAACCACGCTTGGACACTATTTTAGCAAAAAGCCACAAAATGTCAAGTCCAAAATTTAGCTCTAGACAACCATCGCAAGAGTCTCAAGTTTGAAATTTAACTTCGGACTTATCTTCCATGTTCACACATAACTTCCATGTCTGAACTTACATTTTTGGACATCTTAGTTTTGGAGTAGTTTCGGTAATTTAATCATAATTTTCTCAATTGAATTATGCGATTATTAGCTCTTTGGACAGATAATTTCAAGGGTTATAACTTTCATATTGATTATTTTTCCTGAATCAACCTCCATCATTAGTCGTATAACCTCAAATTGACACCTTTTGATTCGAATATAGTTTTTGATATATGAAGCTCTAGAGATAATTACAGCATTTTAGTCATAATTTTTTTATATGATCTCAGAATTAAATGATTCTTGATATGTTGAAAATATAAGAATAAGATATATAACTTTTATATTGAGTACATTTTCCAAAATTTTGTTTCAATAAGTATCAGAAACTGCTTCAAAATGATACCTTTGTGATATTCTTCCTTCTCCTTTATATCGGTAGTCATTTGTCAATCATTATCAACCTTATTAGAATGAAGATGATGGTACATCTAGTTGAGTGGAGATAGTGACATGATTGACTTATTAAGCACATCATATAAAATAGAAATTTCTCTTGATGATCAAAGCAAGCTCACTCATAGGTAAGCTGCAATTAAAATTGAATTATCGTAAGCAAGCCTATAGACACAATATTTAAGCCATTGAATTTTTTTTATATATCCAAGGCTAACTTGGATTGGTTTTTGCTTGTTTTGGCTAAGTTCTAAAATAAAGTAACTTGGCTTTTTTCTTCAGCGATGTCTCAACTTTTATTTTAAGTTTGGAATACGATCTTCCTAAGTTTAGCATTAAAATTATACTTTATTGATGAGAGAGAAATATAACTTGTAAGTATAAGATTATACTTCATCTACTCGCTAGTTATGTCACCATTTAGATCCACTCAACTTTTCTTCTGCCTAGGCAAAAATTACATTAATTAAAAGGTCCCAAGCATCAACTATCAGATTACTCTTGACTCTAGGGAAATTGCTACTCTTCCACTTCCCAAGCCTCCTAACAAAGGCATAGATTCAAATTTTGTAACATGTGTAAAAAAATCAATTATTACAGGGGGAAGGGGGGTAAACTAGAGGAGATAATTAGATAAAAAAAGAAAAAAAGAAATTTTTGTTAAACGAAGAACAACTCAAATAACAGAAAAATAAAATTAAGCAAATACTAGAGATGAAAATCAAATAAAAAAGAAAATTTCTCAAATGATACACAGAAAAATAGAAACAAGAACAAACTCATTCATGCAATAAACAAAAGAACAAGCACAATAAAAAATACTTGTCAAATCCCAACCCGTCTCCATTTGATAATTCCCGAATAGATTCACAAATCCCAAGAAAACCAAATAAATATCATACTATTAGTGCAGAATGATCATCCAGCTCCAGTAAAAAATATCTTATGTTAAAATTCCACCAACTCAGATTCAGTTATAAAATCAAAAGACATAAACTTGACAAATTCAATCTAACACGCATCTAATTATTGACCAACAAAGAACAGAAACTCAAATTCCAATAGCACCTTGGACAAAAACATCAAATACCCAAGTCAAGCAAACAAAGTACTTCCAATTCTAGCAAGCTACAAATTCAAAAAACCCAAAAGAAATTTACCCTAGATCAATAAAATCAATACCTTGTTCTAGACAATTAATGATGAGGTGAATGCTTAAGATGAAGGGGGGCCCATTGAGAGAAAAAGGGTGAAGAATCAATTACAAAAATCTAACGCATCTATTAGATCAAGACTAAAAAAAAAATTAAATCCTGGCTCTGAGAAAACAAGACAATAAAGAGGCTTTCAGAAAGATGCCATGTAACTATTGCACTGGAAAGATGAGAAGATGTGAAGCTGGGGCTAATCAAGAAAATGGGATTTCTAGGGATTTGGGGGTAGTTGACCTATGAAGGCCAACCTGAAAAAATAAGTATGGGAGATGCGGGAGCGGGTGCAAATTGATGGAGAAAAAATGATTTCCGTTAGATGTCCGATTGAGGAAGTTGGGAAGTTAGTCGGACAAGGCAGGAGATGGGAAGCTTTCCCTATCATTCTGCCCTGCCATATATACGTATTTCTTTTTTATAAGTTCACATGAAAAAGCACACTCCATCCTATCTCCCTTACTCGCAACCCCCTCTATACAGACCAAAAGACGCCTGTTCCATCGAAAGGCAAATATGTCAGCTACATTGAAATATTTATTTTCAATATATATATATATATATATATCAATCATTCCAAAATTCAAGTTATGTGCATTCAAAGTCCATTTCAAAAATGAAGTTTGATTTTGCACTTTTCCACAACGCTTTAGACTCCTCAAAAAAATTAACAAAAATGTATTGGAAAAATACAAAATGTGAACACTGGGATGCCGACACTCATACTGATGGATGGATTGGATGGATGTCAATTCATGCGATAGTTACTGTACCCATATTGGAGAGGATTCCATGTGCCAGGTGGAATCTCATCCACCTATGAGGTCTACTTTACTTCATTATTATGATTTGTTTTGAGCATTTATTTGGATTTCTTTTATCTGCAATCACGCCGAAATAAATAAACATGAGAGGGCGGATTGCTGCCATGATCCTAGAAGATGTTGCAATGTGATGGGATACTTAGGGCCTTTGGCAATCCGACCTTTGTCCTCTTCACTGATGTAAACTGGTTAAATGATAGACCTCCATCTATTATATCTTTTCATAAACTTTCTTAGAACTTTCATTATTGATATTTTTAACTGCTTTATTTTCTTTTTCTTTTCTTTTGTTAAATGTGAGGAGGTTGGGAGACCACGCTTCTTAAAAAAGAGAATGGAGGAAAAGAAAGAAAATAAATTAAGGTGGTCATCCACTTGCAAAGAAAAAAAGGCCCGAGTGGTTAAAGTATTGCATGTCAGATTTGGGCCCATTATAAGAGTTTTACAAGATTTAAGCTAATTATATTTTTAATGTATTTATTTTTATAAAAAATAAAAATTAATTCAATTAAAGACTTATGAGGATTACAAGCAAGAAAAGAATTAAAAGATTCATATTCACACTAATTTTATGGCCATGTAAGTGTCTTTTGTAAGATAATATATATTTTTAACTAAACAGACAAATGATGTTAAATACTAGGCGATCGTAGATCTCATCAAACTATACGGTAAGCCGAAAGGCTTCAGGCCTCATTAATCAAAACCCAATAAAATAATTAAAACGGCTGCCAGCTTTTACAAGAAGCCTCAGCCTACCCATCGTAAATGCATGCTTGCACTGTGATAAGGTGCAGCCAATGTGCCATGTACGCAGGAATTCTCCTAAGATGTCCCACCCACCAAATTATAATGATATTCACATTTAACATGATAAAAAAATCTTGATATTTACATAGTCAAAAACACACTTATGTGAGTCAAAAACACACTTATGTGATGGATTATATTGATATTGTCATCCTAGTATTCAATGCAGTTAAAGAATTTTTACCATATGCATACACTACAACAAAAAAGCTCAAACACAACCAACTTTTTGGTTGCATTAGGCCCCAAAACAATTGTATTAGGCCTAATATAGCCAAAAAAACTAACTACCAATTGCCTGCTTTTGCCCTGTTGTAATTGGCCAAAGACAGTCATTTTGTTGTGGTAGCATTTGATAGCAAACGTAACCACCTAATTGGCTACATTTAGCCAAACACAGCCGAATGGGATTTAGTTACATTTAGGCAAACACAGTCAACCCAAAATGACTATGTTTGAGTAAACTCAACTAACCAAAAATAGCTTTATTTGCTCAAATGTAGCTAAATTGAGTTAGCTGCGTTTGACTAAATACAGCCAAACTCAAATGGCTGCCGTTGGTCAATTACAGCTAGATTTTTGGCTACTTTTGATAAAATGCAGCCAAATTTTTTTATCATGTTTAATCTATATGCAGCCAAATCTACTCAGAAAATGCAACCATTTTGATACTCCATATGCTTATTCATCCGTAATTTACATGCCAAACACTAGTAATAAGTTTACATAAATTATTGCTTTAATTTATTATATATAAAATAATGAGAATCACTCACATGCTGAGGCATCTTATGAAAAGTTAAATAAGTTTACAAATGAATGGAATTCATTTAAGGTAAATTATCCACATTAAGGCATCCATATGTCTTTTACTACATTATGTTAAACATTCTTTGTTGCCTTGTTGCCGCATACATATTCGGTTCATGAGGTAGTTAGCATGGTCATATCCATCATAAACTTGGCCCTCGAAGTATGCTCTATTCCACTAAGTACAATGATCTGCCCTTAGCTACCATAACTAAGAAATAAAAAATACATAAGTTAAAAAATATAATATGAAAGCATAAAGCAAGTCTCGTATGACCATAATTGTATGGAACAGACCCTCCGGAAGAAAGGAGTACCATGCTAAAGAGAAGATGTGCAGAAAGTTCGACCAACAATATAAATGACAAAATTAACATCTCTTCTCCAATAGCAAAGCCCGCTCACCATTGCATGGTAATTTATGAAGTTCTTGCAACACCACTGTGAAGATTTTCCATGCTGAAGAAAGCCTTCGTACGCATTCAGGTAACTCACATGATCACCCTACATATGACCAAGAGGTTAAACTTCTGTAACTAAAAATTTTGAAAAACATAGAAAACTTCCTAAATGCTAATAAGCAATTTTTTAAAAGAAATTGACTTGATAATTGAACAATGTTCAGCTTCATTTTTTTAAAAGAATAATCCACCGTTCAGTCTGTTCTAGATGTAAAAATGTCATACAAGTGGCTAAGTGTATTTGAGATAAAAGGTGGTACATGCAGTATGCAAGTTCAAGGCGTGGATGATTATGTATATAGCACATAAGGACATTGCGGCACATTGGAGGTATGGACAACACTCTCCATGGTCGGTTGTTACAAATGGGGCACTGGAAACCGGAAGATGATGCCAGTGCATGGTGCACGTGACATATTTTGACATGTAGTGAAAGATGGTTGCACATCTGGTGGCAATTTTAGACTATTCATCCCGTGCAGCTGGCATCTGGAGGCTTTATCCTAGAAAGGGGATGTTTCCTCTAATGTAATGGAGATTGCATTCCTTAGGAAATTGGAGAAAAATAGAAATGGTGTTTCAAGAAAATTTAGAGATGCTAACCATAAATATACAGCGTCTCAACTCTCAAGCATACACTGAGAAACTCAGTCAATTGCCCCCATGTGCATGCCCGCTATGTCAATATCTCAGAAACAAAGGAATCGGACTCTCTGATTTTTTTTTTTCTTTTTTGCAAGAAGAGAATCAGACTTTCTCTGAATTTTTTTTCTTTTTTACAAGAAGAGAATCAGACTTTCTCTGAGTTTTTTTACAGCTAATAAACATCGGAAGTTCAACAAGGACCACATTCAAGTGCATGCATCAGTTACAGCTAAGTAAGAAAAAAGGAACCATCACAAAAAAATATA
This sequence comes from Pouteria campechiana, assembly GCA_036873735.1. NCBI lineage: Eukaryota > Viridiplantae > Streptophyta > Magnoliopsida > Ericales > Sapotaceae > Pouteria > Pouteria campechiana. Next base: position 9,578 of record JAYJMB010062884.1, on the reverse strand, counting down.
AATGCAAAGCATATTAATAAGGTAAAAGGCATGATTATAGATGAAAAAAATAGTAAAAGTATGGATTTATCCACATATCAACTTGAAGCCACTTAATTCTAGCATCAGCAACAGGTAGTAAGATGACTGAAAGTAGAGTTAGTAATTTTGGCGTATAAAGAAGAGGATTATAAAAATCAAGAAGCAGAAGTGCTCCAGTTACAAGAGAATTGGTTCAAATTGAGCACTCTAAAACAGAAAAGCTAATGATAGCATCGGTTAGAGGCACTGATGATAATGACAATGAACTAAGTCTTTTATTCAAAAACCTCAGCAACAGCAAATCGAAGTTTCACTTCATCAAATTCCTTTCGTGCCCCTCTGCTACAAAGCCAGATAAACTGCAACAAAGAAAAATCACGGCAACTGGAAATTTGAGAGAGTGGAAGCAGAACTAATAAAACAAAAGCAGTATCCTATACATTATAATGAGCAGTGATGCACATTAGCTAGCTCGATCCAGTTTTACCAGTTTGAGATGCAATGTGACGACTGAAATTGGACAAAAGTCAGTTAATTGAATCCTTCAATAGATAGGACAGCCATTCAGTCAAAACAACGACAATTTGCAGCATAGGGTAACTCGGGAACTCATATTGGGATTTCCAATGGGTTAGTGTTGAATTGTAATAAATGTCACCAAAATGACTAAATAGCATACTGAAAGTCAACACAATAGTGGATCCAAAAGCAGACTAAATAATCTGCCAAGAAATTAGCTTGAGTCACATGAATTCAATACGCTTGAGAATGCAGATTTCAGGTTGACAGCAATTTCCACCCATATTCCAAGTCCGTCAAGATGGTACTTTGTGACCTTAGCCCGGATGCTCCTTCTATCAACCACCAGCGCTCTCATTCCTCTGAACTCCGACACCATGAATTCTGATCTTCAAACCATAATAGTATGAACAAGCTCCAGATACGCATTTCCCTCTCAGAGCCTTTGACTTGAACAAGCTCCAACTGTTCCTCTGTCATGTTCTCAGTATACTGGACATTTGCCATTTGTTGAATCAGCTCCTGCAAACATTTACCAATCAGAAGCCATGACATTGCAAAATAATCCGAAAAGCGAATAGGCTCTCGAATTCTTTGGGAGATGGTCGAACCAGAGAAAAGTTGCACTTACCTGTCGTTGGTGGATTGGCTCCCGAAGTCTTTGGTAAATGGTCGAACCAGCGAAAAGTTGCAGAACTTCAAAAGATTGTGCTGCCATTGTCGTCGATGGAGACGCCGGAGCTGAAAGGAATACCCTCTCTTCAGTTGCAAAGGTGAGACGAGTGACAAGGAGGGAGAGGGAGAGGGGGGCGCGGCCTCGTAGGGTTTCTGTGCAGCGAAGAGAGAGGGAGAAAGAGAGGGGCGCGGTCAGTCGCACCGGGTTAGGGCAGCAAGACACCGAAGAGGGGAGGAAGAAGGGTCGGGGCGTGGGAGGGAGGAAGAGGGGTGGGGACGTGGTAGAGAGTTGAAAAATAAAAAATGAGCGGGGCCACAGGAGTGTTTTTTTTTTTTTTTTTTTTTTTTTTTAAATTTGGAAAGACAGTAAAATTAGTGTGGGAGAAAACCAGACTGTAGGCCAATATACCTGACGCCCGCCATATTACCTGTGATACAGTCAATACCAGCAGGCACTCAGTAACGCCTGTTGGTATTCTTTATTTATTTAAAATAATTTTTTTTATTTAAAATATAAGCAAATAATTTATTTTTAAAATCTTTTATTTATTTTGTATTCTTCTAATAAAAGGATTACTATCGATTAAACGTGTTATGATCTATAGGTTTACTTATATCTATATATTAGATGAAGAAAAACATTGATGTATAAAAGAAGTGAAATAATATAATACTTTTGTGGGTCATATTATTTGAAAACAAATACATCAATGTTTTTTCTTACTTTTGTAAGTCATATAAATAACTAATATTTGATTTTTTATAATATTAAATTCAAAACATAAGCAAAAACAACTCACTCACATTTTATTTAAATGTTCTATAGGATATCGATATATATATATATATATATATAAATATTTATGGGTATTAAGTAATTAATTAATTTGCATAGGTATACTCTACTTGTAATATATCCTTTGATTATTCAAAATTATAGGTCTAAATTTAAGAGATAAATAGAAATATTAGTTCATTGTTGTACCTCAGTAGTATTAATAAACTATTAATTTTTATATAATATATTTTTATTAAAAAAATTTAGTATTTTTTATTTCAATATTAAGACTATATTTTTAATATATTTTATGTTATAATTGATATAAAATATTTATTTAAAATAAATTTAAAATAAAATTTTAAATTATCATACCAAACGCTACCAAATTCGGTCGGCTGCGTTTGGTATGATAATGTATTAGTATCTTTATTTTACATTATTGTATTATTTAATATAACTAATATACTTTACTTACTTTTCTATAAAAAATTATATATTTATACATACATAAATTGAGATGTTTTAGATTGAAAGTTTGGTAACTTGATTTAACTCAACTCAATTTCAAATATACTTAAATTATTTAAAGAATCATATAGCCTTTAATCCACAACCATTCCTAACATGCACTTTTTATTTTTTTATTTCAATATTAAGACTGTATTTTTAATATATTTTATGTTATAATTGATATGAAATATTTATTTAAAATAAATTTAAAATAAAAAGTTAAAATTTTCATCCCAAATGCAGTCGAATTCGATCAGCTGTGTTTGGTATGATAATTTATTATCTTTATTTTATATTAATGTATTATTTAATATAATTAACATACTTTGCATTTACCTTTCTTATAAAACATTATATATTTATGCATTCATAAATTGAGATGTTTTGGATTGAAAGTTTCGCAACTTGATTTAACTCAACTCAATTTTAAATATACTTAAATTATTTAAACTATCATATAGCCTTTAACATGCTCACCCATTATTCACATGCACTTCTTTATTTCTTTATTTCAATATTAAGACTATATTTTTAATATATTTTATGTTATAATTGATATGAAATATTTATTTAAAAACACAGCCAACATTGATTACGTTTGATACCAAATCCAGCCAAATTAGGTAAACTGCGTTTGTTATAATAATGTCTTTTCTTTATTTTATATTAATGTATTATTTAATATAACTAACATACTTTGTACTTACCTTTTTTATAAAAAATTATATATTTATACATACATAAATTGAGATATTTTGGATTGAAAGTTTGACAACTTGATTTAACTTAACTCAATTTCAGGTATACTTAAATTATTGAAACTATCACATAGCCTCTAACATATTTATCCATCACTCACATGCACTTCTTCATTTTTTTATTTCAATATTAAGACTATATTTTTAATATATTTTATGTTATAATTGAAATAAAATATTTATTTAAAATAAATTTAAAATAAAAATTTTAGATTAACATACCAAACACAACCACCCAAATTCAACCCCATTTGGTGTCAAATGCAGCCAATGGTAGTTACGTTTGATAGCAAATGTAGTCAAATTTAGGTGACTGCGTTTGCTTAAATGCAATAAAAAAATGGCTACATTTGAACCTAATATAGCCAAAAATGGCTGCCTTTGATACCTAAAATAAAAATTTGATGAATATAAAAAAGGCTATGTTAATTACCAGAAAAGAAATTTAAATAATAGATACAAATCTTGAAAAATCTATATCATATGTAAAATCAAATTGGACCCATTTTTAGTATTGAGAGGATTGTATTTTAGATAGAAAGTATAAAAAAAAAGGATTGTAAATGACTTTGAAAATAATCATTTGTATGACAACTCCACCCACTGAATTTAAGTTATTCTTTGAAAAGAAATCCGCATGAAACGAGAAATGATTGGATAACTTCATGCAGTGAAATCTTTTAGAAAATGTAATGGATAAGTTGGATTCACAAGGGTGTGAAAACCCCACATGGATAACTTCATGCAGTGGTACTTGCAGCGCCTACGGTAGGCCACTGGGGATAGATAATAAAATGGTTATAGGAAAAAATTGACCCTAGGCATTATACCTACTGCCTGCCATATCGCCTATCTAACAATTGACACCAGCAGGCGCCTGCAGTATTGTCTATCATCTTTATGTGTATACTTACCCTATTTTTTAAAAAAATTTCTATAAGAGATCAATATAGATTATATGAAAATATCTTAAACATTAATAAAATAGTAATCCTTTTTAATATAATATTAATCTTCATAATATATAATATTATTTTTTACTATGGGTAAATATATCCAAATATATTTGTTCTTCTGACTATTAATTCCTATTTGTTTCTGCTACAAGGCGGCCCCAAATATGTATTTTATTATTTAAATCGTATAATATCACCAAATGCAGTGAAAATGGAAGTAGTAGAAAATAGAATATTAATCAAAGAAAAATAAATTTTCTTATGGAAAAGATGGAAATAATTTTAAAAACATATATCGGAGAATTGATGAAGTAGTATTTCATCTTGTTTTAATATGGATAAATATCTTACTTTGTAGTATTTATCTCTTCATCCATATAAAATTTACAGGCACTAAATCCACATAATTGCAAGCCCATCCTTTATTAAAAAGTATTCAATTAAATGCGGCCGACCGCAAACGCAGCCACCCATTGGCTGTATTTGGTAACGTCCAACAAAAAATTTGTACGGTAGCCCTGACCCGTCTGATGTGCGATTGTTAAAGATTCCGAAGCCAATCATCACCCGGCATTTTTTGGACCTACCAACTCTAGCTTTTATACTTCTAGTGGAAGTGATTCCATGAATGTGTCAAATAACAAGCCAACGTAGCATACATTTGTAAGACGTCTATTTCGTAAGTTCAATTTACAAATGGAAGTGTGAAAATTAAAAAGATGTGTTAATTTATTTATTATCATGCACTTATCTATAATTCAAAAATGATCTTTGTTAAAAACATCATGCTAATGTATCTTCACGTAAATGCAACCCCTTTCAAATGCATCCAAATAGGCCCTTATGTTATCAACGGTTTGCATTCAAGTAGGTTGGCCCATCATTTAAAAAAGATGATTTTTATAGGTTGCATCTATTAAAAAAAATGCATCTATAAAAAAAGATGACCATCATTATACTCCTTAGGTTGGCCCTCCCAAAAAAAAAGGGAGGCATAGTAAAAAAGAAAAAAATGAAGAGATTTTTACTGCATATCAAAATAATCCCTCATGCTATTATTTTTTTCTAAAGCATTTAGCTTGATGCTTGGTCAATATTTGTTCATGTGACATTTGACATGGCTCTTGCATTGGGCGGAGAATACCACTAAGAATCTAGTTAGCTGTACAAAAATGCATAGTAATATTTTAATTAAATCATCTTCTTCAAACCTTTACAAAAATCATTGTTAAGGACATTATTTTTTTGACACGGATGTGATCAATTACTAACTATTTGATTTAACCCTCTCAAATTCTTAATTAAATAAGATGAAGGATAAAAAAAATTACTCAGCTAGTCTAGTTGCATTAAAAAAATAAAATAAACAAAAACGCTAAAGACAACTTAGTTAGGCTAGTTGCTGTTAAAAAAATTAACCACAACACCAAGCAAAACTTAGCTAGGCCAGTTATATTAAAAAAAAAAAAACCAAAACACCGAATAAAACTTAGTCAAGCTAGTTGATATTTTTTTTTAAAGAATTAACCAGAACACTGGAGGCAACTCGGCTAGGCTAGTTGTGTTAAGAAAAAAATTAACCAAGACATCAAAAAAAACTCAACAAGGCCAATTGCATTTAAAAAAAATTTAAAACTTGACCTAACTAACCAGACTGAGTTTTGTTAGGTGTCGGTTAATTTTTTATATAAAAAATGCAACTGATCTGACTAAGTTTTGTTCCATATTTTGGCTTTTCTATTTTTTAAATATAATTAGCCTTGCTAAGTTTTGTTCGGTGTTTTGAATTAATTTTTTTTCAAATGTAAATGATCCAATTTTATTTGGTATTTTGCTTAATTTTTTTAAACTCAACTAGCTTGGTTAAGTTCTGATTTGATATTTGGTTGATTTTTTAAAAAATGAATTGGCTTGAGCGAATTTTGTTTCATATTTTAGTTATTTTTTTAAAGCAATTTGCCTGGGTGAGTTTTGTTCGGTATTTTAGTTAAATTTTTAAAAATTATAACTAGCTAAGTTTTGTTTGGCATTTTGGTTATCTTGAAAAAAAAACACTACTTGGCTATTAGTTTATGTCAAATTGTTTGGTTGTTAGTGTGTTTTTTTTTTAATTTTAAAAAAATTAAATTGAAAAAAATACTATTGGCCCCAAGCAAAACACCCAACAAAAAAAAACCCAAAATAGCCAAACAATTTGACCAAAAATTATTGGCTATGTAGTGTTTTTCAATTTAAATTTAATCAAAACACCAAACAAAACTTAGTTAAATGAGTCAAGTAGTATTTTTTAAGTATTTTTTTTAAAAATAATTAACTCAATCAAGCCAGTTATATTTTAAATAAAAATTAACTAAAATACTTAAAGAAAACTTTGGCAAGCTGGCTCTTTGGTTAAAAAAATCACTAAAATACCAAATAAAACTCTATTAGGCTAGTTGTGCTTTAAAATAAAATTAACCAAAATATTTTAAAAATCTCGATCAGGCTAGTTGCATTTATAATGACATAATGGATATTGATTTTGATGTTGATGATTGTATATCTAACAAAAAAATAAGATAAAATGCATTTGAGAATGGTCATCCTTTTTTTTTTTGCTACTACATCCTTATAAAAAAGAAGATGAACACAATTTTTTTAAAAGTAATAATTTTTTAAAAATATAATGCTTTTGCCCCATTAAATAAATATTATATTACTATAAAAGAGAGAGAATTACATATTTCTTTTAGATAAAAAAAAGCAATTTGTTTTTATTTTATCTTAAACCAAACCACAACAAAAATGTACAAATGCAGCCTACCAAATGCATGATGAATTTGTAACTAGTACATTTGTTTGCTCAAACGCAACTAGCTCATTAGATGCTTTTGACAAAATGCAGTTAACTTAATTTAGCTATATTTGCCCAAATGTAACCATTTTAGGTTAGCTGTGTTTGACCAAACATAGCCAAATTTGAGTTAACTGTATTTAACCAAACGCAACCAACCCAAAACTATTAATTTAGGTTAGGTGCGTTTAGTCAAATGTAGCCAACTTAAATTTGACTGCTTTTGGTCAAATACAATAAATCAACTTGTTACATTTACGTAAATGTCATTGTCCTAAATTTGGGTATTTTCGGTTGGCTGCTTTTGGGGATTTTTGTTGTAGTGAGAATGACTTGCCGTGCTCTTGATGCGTGAATGTATTAGATGAGATTTATCTTATAGTCAAGAGCGAAAATTAATGTTTTTAAGACTAGATCAAAGCGCTTAGTTTGAGCTCTATAGGATTTGAGCATTGCTTATTCCAAGGTAACGAGCGTTAACGTATCAGCTGGTCGAGTCACTAATAGACGATTCAATTCCACTTTAGGAAAGCTAAATTCATTTTTTAAATGCCCAAAGTTTAAAAAGCATAAGCCATTTAACTTATACAGTAAATTGCGTCTTACAACTTTAGCATGAGTTAAGGGTGAAAGTGTAAGGAGTTGGAACAATGAATGCCGGGTATAACTTTTTAAATCCAGATGCCTCGATTTATTTGCTAATTTTAGAAGGAACTCTTTGAATGGCCGCGGCTTCTGTACAGGTTCAACGATTCTCCTCGGATTCTCTCTCTCTCTCTCTCTCTCTCTCTCTCTCTGCAACTCTGCTTCAAGAAATTCCGCTTTTCACCTTCAAGCTTCAAACCGAAGATAAAAATACGAAAACAAAAGAGTAAATGTAATATGACAAAGCTGAACAATCCCTTCTTTCTCTCTTAATCTGTTTTTTTTTCCTGTTCGAAACTTTGCAAGAAACATTCCCACAGTGGTTGCTTTGTTGAAATGATTTTCTTCTTGTTGTTGGAGGGAGAGCGAGAAATAGAAGTGTTTGGGGAGTCTTTCAGTGGGATGAGATATAGATAGTTCGCCCCAAATCATTGTGATATTTATTGATGTGGCCCACCATTTTGGGCGCTGGCCTACTTTCACATGTACGGATATGGTTTGATCTTTGCAGAGGGGCTGATTGCTCTCTCTCTCTCTCTCTCTCTCTCTCTCTCTCTCTCTCAAGAATAGTTTCTTTTTTGCTGTTTCAATTCACGGCACGCTGTATTCCGTAGTTGCTTTGGAGTTTGTTGGAGTCTGTAATGGCTGTAGAGGATGTAGCTTCAGTTGCAGGTTGTGGGGGCCCACATGCAAGATGAGATAGTATGATTACTTGAGGCATCTATCTGATTGTCACTGCCACGAGTAATCCATTCCTAATAATCTAGGTCTTTAGGCTTTGATTCTTGAGGTTGAATGATAGTTGCAATCGTTTTCCCAGCTTAAGGGTCGGGTTTTGCAATAACCCATTTTCTGAACAAGAAAAAAAACAGGATCGAAGAAGAAGGAAAGAAAACTTTTTAAATAAAAATAAATAAATGAACGAGAAAACGAAGAAGGAAATAGAAAAGAAAAGGATGGTTCGGACCGTGGGAATGTCAGCATGTAGGCCCCACTTTACAGCCGCAGATGCTGTCTCCCGACGAATCAAAAGAGATGCGACACTGTGCTCTCAGTTTAAAGCTTAATAGGCATGTCGGTAAGGCAGACAAGCCTTCTTTGTGGGGGAATATTGGATGGGGAAATGTTCGTTCTCTTCACATGACAATCTGTACGAAAATCTTCTGAAAACAATTCTCCCCTGAAATTTGCAATTGGAACACGTAAATTAGAAAGGAAAGATTTTCTTTACAATTATTTGGCAAAATAAATGAGTGTAAAACATTTTCTTTCCTTGTCAATGATGGTAGATTGCATTGTAAAACATTTTCATCTTTTTTCTTTCATTTTTTTCCAGTCAACACAAGCATCTGCTTAATGTTACGTGATCGCTTGTGATTCTTGATCTGGTTTTGGGTTTTGAAATTGCAAACCAAGGGTCCTTTTGTTTCCACACAGCCCCCCCCACAGCGCCGTGGCGCTGCCATGGCGCAAGCATGAGTTCCACCCATGCTATGGCCACGGACAGCCCCCATGTGGCCACGCACAGCCACCATATGGCCATGGACAGCCCCGTGCGGCCACGCACAGCCACCATGTGGCCATGGACAGCCCTGTATGGACACGCACAGCCACCATGTGGCCATGGACAGCCCTGTATGGCCACGCACAGCCACCATGTGGCCATGGACAGCACTCATACTATGGCTGCGGACAGCCCCATGTGGCCACGCACAGCCCGCCCCATGCGGCCACGCACAGCCACCACGTGGCCAATGAACAGCACCCATCCTCATGGCTACGGACAGCCTCCCCATATGGCCACGGACGGCCCCAGATGGCCACGGACAGCCCCGTATGGCCACAGGCAGCACCATATGGCCACAGACGGCCCCATATGG
>JAYJMB010062873.1:0-26008 GCA_036873735.1 Pouteria campechiana | reverse complement strand
TTGAATCCAATATCCAAATAGCAAGGGGAGTCATTAAGTGGTGAAATTTGAACCCTAGACTTTTGCCTCTTGAGATTCATCCTATATCATTCTATAATTCTAGATTTCTTATTATCTTTAGTTTATTATTATTATTATTTCAAACAAGAATCCATCTTTTTAAAGTTAGTTTTTGTTAGTAACTTAATAAATTAAATCAATTTGACAATTTGTGGGATCGACCCTTGCTTACACACACTATATTGCTATACATTTATGCACTTGCGAGGTATTTATAATTTGAACCATCAAGTTTTTGGCGTCATTGCCAAGGAGTGGTTCCAAATTGATTTAATTAGGTTTAGTTACAATTTTTCTTTACTTTTGTTTTTGTATATATCTCTTTGTATAAATTTCTGAATCTTCCTTTTTGGTTTTATGGAATTTGAATGCAACGAAGGAGATCATTGACTCGAACTCGGATTTCATTTGGTGATCAAAGAAAGAAGGCAGAAATTGAGCCTGAGAGCATTCCAAAAGAAGAGGAACTTCATGAAGAAACTCAAGAAGAAATTATAATGGCAGACAATGCAGATAATAGTGTTGCTCAACCAGCACAGATAGCTCAACAAGTCATGAAAGACTTTGCACATCCTGCCATTGGCATATCACCCTCATGCATCATATTAAATGATAAAGCTAGAAATTATGAAATCAAGCACATTCACTTTAATATGCTTCCATCGTTTCATGGTATAGTTGCAAAAGACCCACTTACTTTCATGGGTGATTTTTATGCAACAATCCAAACTTTTCTATTGCAAGGATTGACAGAAGACCAAGTACGCATGAGATGTTTTCCTTATACCCTTAAGGATGCAGCTAAAACCTAGTTTATGACTTTGACACCTAGTTCCCTGACTATAAGGGAAGCTGCCTATAATAAATTCATTGGCAAGTTTTATTCCCATGCCAAGACTATTGAACTTAGAGGAAAAATTGCTACATTCTCTCAGCTCGATGGAGAATCTTTCCATGAGGCATGGGAAAGGTTCAAAGCCATATTGATTCAATATCCTCATCATAGATATCCTTTAGAACTGCTTAATCAACTCTTCTATGATGGACTGACACAACCATGCCAAGCCATGGTTGATAATGCTGCAGGGGTAGCCATGGGAGAGAAGACTCCAAAAGATACAAGTTGTATGAGATGTTAGGGCCAACTCCCAACAAAAAAGTGTGAGAGGTAAGATTAGAGGCATTTATGAAATAAATTCTAATACTAACTTATCTATGTAGTTGTCAGAGATGGCTAAATAGATGAATTCTTTGTGTTCAGTGGTAGCAAGTATGAAGCAACCACAACCTACATCAAAACAAGCTTGTTCCCAAGAACACTTTATAGGAGATGCTGTACAAGCCAATGCATTGAATTTTTGCAACCAGCAGAGACCAAGGAATGATCCATACTCAAATTACTGCAATACAGGGTGGAGAAATCATCCTAATTTCACTTAGAGCAATGATCACAACCAGAATCAAGCTGGATCCTTTTTTCAACCAACAAAGCCTAAGCCTAGTCTAGAAGAAACCTTACAAAATTTCATGCAAGCTTCAAAAAATCAATTTTAGACCAATGATACAAGGTTTTAGCATGTGGATTCAAGACTTAACAACATAGAGGCTTCGGTGAAAAAGATGGAAACACAGCTTGGTCAAGTTGCTGAAGCAGTGCAAGGATACAAACTTGGACAGTTGCCTAGCCAGTCGGAGCAGGCAAAAACTCTTCTTGGAAACCAATGAAAAGGGAAGTCGTCTTGCCTAGAAGTTAAAAAAAGCACTTCTTGGGAGGCATCACAAGCTTTTGAGTTTTTATTTTTCTTTCATTTGATTTTAGTTATTAGAAAAAGTTGAGTTATTATTTTAGTAGTGAGGTTAGCATTAGAGTAGTTTGCTTAAGTTATCTTTTGAATTTTTCTTAAGTGTAAAGAATAGTTTCTTCTATGTGTTTAATGATAGGTTAAAGACTTGATACAAGTGAATTAGAAGCAAAAATAGTGAGGATGTAAAGTAGGGATTACATGGTGTCAATGCTAGAGTTGTACAGTAAGACAATGTGATTCAACAAAGGCTGGAAGAAGGAAAATGAAATTTATGAAGTGTCAAGGCCAAACAGCATCATAAGATGCAAGAGGAGAGAACAAGGAGCAAAAGAGGCAGAGCATGGCACCGAGGTAGGTCAAGAAAAAAAAGAAAATTTCTTTAAACCTTTCATAACACCACACTTTGTTTCTTTAAACCTTTCTAGGTGAGGTTCTCCATACAACTTGCAGCTTGAAGTTTACGCAATTAAATCTATTCTTTCTACTTTACTATATTCTTCTACTTATGTTCTTGCTATTTACAATAGAAGGAGTTGAGTTTTTATGATGCGAATTTGGTTCTCATGTTGCCCTTTACGGATGAGTGATCCAGAAATTAATAGAAAGTCCTTAGTTCTTACGCTTTATTTTTACATTGAGGACAATGTTAGGTTCAGGTGTGGGGGAGTTTGTTGAGTCAGTTAATGTGAGATTTATATTATGAGCATAAGGATTTGCTTCCAAGAGCAATTTGGTGCCAATGTGTGAAATTAATTAGGATATTTCTCTCTTATTAATTACTAATATGTTGAGTTTTTGATTACCATTACATATAATTTAGGAAGAAAGATAAGCATTCCTTATGATCTACTAATTCTTGTACAAATTTTTTCCTTTTTCATGATTGTGGAAATTTTTCATGCACATAATGTCATAATCATGCAAAGTCTATACAAATTAGCTGACATTGGTGTGAACTCATTAACTTATTTTGATTGCAACAAGCATGTTAGAACTTGTTTGAGTATCCCTCAAAGCAAAATCCTTACTCAAAGCAAAATCCTAGACAACATGTTTACTTGGAAGTGATTTAGACATTCTTTGATCAGTTTGAGCCTTTTAAGCTAATCTAGTATATTCATGTCACTAGTATCCCCATTGAGCTTTATGAAAGAATGGCATATGCAAAGCATGTAAAAAAAACTACTATTCAATATTTCTTGTTTAGCCTCATTATCTATACCTATTTAGCCTAGAAAACCATGTGTACCTATTAAGAGACATATTTTATCCTTATGGTTGTTTATAGATGAGAATGAAACAAAAGAAGATAAGTTTGGGGATGTGAAAAGTTGAGTATGCTATGACATAAAAAAAGTAAATATAGAGAAAAAGAAAATAAGGGACAAAAGAAAAATAGGTGAAGTAAAGCATTATATTTTGAATGGGGGGGGATCACATCCCAGGAATTAAAAAGAAAAAAATTTTAGGGGTGTGATAGTGATACAACCCAAAAATTAATGAAAAATAGAGAGAATCCAAACAAAACTTAAGAGAATGAACAATCTTGTCAGAGTTTATTATATCTCTTATTTTGTTGATCTTTACTTCCATTCTTTGTTAGCCAAACCAAAGGCCCCATTACAAGCTTAGTGAAGACCTATTGATCCAAGTGAATCAGAGTTTTTTACATTAGTGGAGAGGAGTTATGAAAAGTAAGCTTATGATGTACCTTGTGAAAATTATTAGAATCATGAGTTCAATTATTGTAAGTTGACAAGTATGCATAGAGCATAAAAGGGCATAACACACACATTCACAATTTTCACTTTGTAAAAGGATTGATGAAGTATGAGTTTCATAAGATTACTTGGAAGTGTTTTGATTAAATTCTGAATTATATGTACATGTGTAATTTGTCTGGCATGTGTTTGATTACTTGAGAGAGAGGTTATTTTAATTGTTTCACTAGTCTGGTTACTAATTTTGTTTGAGGATAAGAAAGGATTTAAGTTTGGGAGTATTTGATGAGTGGATTATAGTTACTTATATTTTGTATTTTTAGGCTTAAATTCATGCAATCTTTTAGTCATTTAATGCCAATCTCACATATTTTTGTTATGTGTTTAGGTTATTAGAGGAGTGGATACAAGGAGATAAAGCAAGCAATTATGGAGCAATAAAGCAAGGATGGAAGGCACACGAAGCAGCAAAAAGACCGGAGCTAAAGCAGAGGAGAAGCAGCATCTGGCAGGGTGACCAAGTTGCTGGCATCACCGACGCCAGAACCGGTCAAACCGCAGGATTTTTAATATTATTTTAATTTACGAATTTTGGACATTTTTGGGATGATTTTTAGTAGTTTTGGGGAGTCCTTTTGCAAGGAGACTAGGGTTTTTCTTAGAGGAGATTTAGAATTTTTTTTTAGAGCAAAAAGGTGGAGATTCGAAGGAGCAAAGAAGATTCAAGAAGATAATTTGCAGTATGATGTTCTTCATGAAGGCAGTTTATTTATATTATCTTCATGAACTAATTCTATCTTTCTAGGGTGAAGATGTAGGCCTTCTTAATGAACCTTATTATTTGTATTATTAATTATTGAATGCAATTCTACGTCTTTATTCATGGGTTTTATTTCAATCTTTGGATTTGTGTGATTGCTTGATCACCAATTTCATAAATCTTATTGATTATCTATGCATGGTTAAAGTGCACACCTAACGCACAACCATGAACTTCCTTGAATGAGAAGAGTAAAAGGTTAAGGTGCACACCTAATGCACAACTATTCTACTTGGTTCATAGTTCTTGATCTTAATGGGTTTTCATCTCAATTATACTACACACCATAGGTAATTAGAATGACTGAAAGCGCTTGATTTAAACCCGCACAACAAATGGTAATAATCATATCATAGAAAGAACGAACTCAAGCATGTATTGAATCCAATATCCAAATAGCAAGGGGAGTCATTAAGTGGTGAAATCTGAACGCTAGATTTCTGCCTCTTGAGATTCATCCTAAATCATTCTATAGTTCTAGATTTCTTATTATCTTTCGTTTATTATTATTATTATTTCAAACCAACAATCCATCATTTTAGAGTTAGTTTTTGTTAGTAACTTAGTTTAATTAAATTAGTTTATTATTCTTTGTTGGATCAACCCTTGTTTATGCACACTATATTGCTATGCATTCATGCACTTGTGAGGTATTTATAATTTGAACCATCAATAAAGGATGAATATAATGGCTTAGCCATGGGATCACTACAATTAAATATGTAGCCTACTCTAATACCTCTTGTTGGGTGCCGTAAGCTTCGCTTAACCCAAGAGGCGAGGGGTGAATTGGGTTTATTAAAATTTCTTGCTTAACCCTTGATTAATTGTTTTCCCTCTTTTTTGTACTTATGTGCAAGTTGCAATGAAATAAGCAATAAAGCAATTAAATACAAGAAAGTAAATCAATTACACACAAATAACACACACAATATTTTTCATAGTAGTTTGGGCAATTTTCCCTACTCCACTCTTCCAAGAACATTCCTCTTCGTGCCTTGGGTTCCGCTCTCTCTATAATGGAATTATACAAGTACTCCTCGCACTCTTCTAGATTATTGCTTTAGAGGGCATAAACTAGTACCTCTTGCACTCTTATTGATTCCAGCTTAAGGGGGTGTAAACTAGTGCCTTTAGCACTCTTCTTGATTCCAACTCAAGGGGGCATAAACTAGTGCCTCTTGCACTCTTCTTTATTTTAGCTTAAGGGGGCGTAAACTTAGCAATTGATTATGAGAATAATCTTTCCTATAATTGACTTGCTCTTCTTGAGATTGGTCTCTACCAGCATAGGGAATACACAAATGAAAGAAAGAAAAGGATTTACACTTTGAGTTTGCTTCTTGATGAGTGCTAGGGAAGATTGATTTGAGCAACTCTTTTCAATGCAGTTGAACATCACTTTGTGTTGTAGTAGAAGGCCTTGAATGAATATTTTGAAGATGAAAGCTTTTAAATGAATATGAAGAAATTTTAAGCTCTTGGCCTCAGGGTACTTGAGATTGAGAAGGTTAAACCTCAAAATGATCTTCAATATTGTTGCAACAAGCTTATAGAAATGTCCATCCACTTCTTAAGTAGATATATCAAAATTATGGTTATTTGACTTGATTTATTGGGACAATATGGCTTGATAAAATTCATATTTTTGACCATTGGAGGTCATCAACCAATATCTCAGGCAGCTAGGCTAAGCGCCTGTGCCCTAGGCGATATGGTAGGTGGTATGGCATATCAACTGCGGTCAGATTTCTAGTAAAGCTCCCAAACACGTTCCTATT
This sequence comes from Pouteria campechiana, assembly GCA_036873735.1. NCBI lineage: Eukaryota > Viridiplantae > Streptophyta > Magnoliopsida > Ericales > Sapotaceae > Pouteria > Pouteria campechiana. Next base: position 19,821 of record JAYJMB010062873.1, on the reverse strand, counting down.
CTCCACTCGCAGGTGATGCCACAAGTGCCTATGGTATGTAGCTATGCGCTAGTCGATATGGGAAGGTAGCTGGGATGGCAAGGCAATATTGTCCTTTATCTGAAATGTATGGTAGGCGACTCTTCATAGCGCCTCCAACATTCAACTGCAGGGCAGGCAATATGAGGGGGTGGCTATCTTATTCGGTTGCCATCTTGCACTTGACATTTATGCACTTTACCACATTTGTTAGCCTTGATATTTTTCATTTTAAATCAAAATATATTTATCCACATATAATTTGCATAAGTTATGAAGCATCTACAAACAATTTGAATCATGTTTTTGTATTTAGAAAGATAAACTCGTTAAGCACATATTCTTTGGCATTCAAAAGGATATCTCTCTTAAGGCATATATTTTTCATCTTTGCAAATTGTTTGTAAAACTCTTTTAGATGTAATTGAATATGATCCAATATATTTCAATATGATAAACTAAGATGAATGAATTATGGATCATGATGTTTTCTTCATTTTCTAATGACTTGCATAAATGATTTCCAAATAAAATACATACTCTTCAAGCATACTTGCCTAAATTTCAAACTTCTTAAACTAACAAAATCATTAGCGCATATTAAGTTTAAAGTAAGTTTTATTGTCATCAAAATATGCACATAATCCTAATAGTAGTCAATGTTTGGCATAGATGGAGGATGATTTAGAAAACGTGTTCAATATAAAAGTTGTATTGCTTCAAATTATATTTCCAACTCATTAGGAATCATGTGATTTCGACATCTTATAAGAAAGTTATGGTCAAAATACCAAACCTATATCTGGTGGACAATAAGCTAGGCATTGCAACTCTAGTACAAAGGGAAAATTGGCATAAGTGGACAAACGTTTGGGTGCCATGACACCAGTTCATCGTAGTAACTTGATATTTTTGAGTTTTTACATATCTTACACACACAATTACTTGGAGAATCCATATGGAAGTGTAAAATAACCTTAAATTGGGTTATTTAAAGGGTTTTTAACACAAAAATAATGAGACGATAATCTTCTAATAATTATACTATAAAACTTGACACCTGACAGGCCATCATCTCCATAGGGACTATAAATCCCAATTAATCACTAGCTATTGTAGTAAATAATTCTAACTTTATTTGAAAAATCAAAAACTAAGAATATGAACATGAAGTAGAAGTAAACAAACTTGGGTGAAAAGAAATCAAGAAAGAGAAGCTCTAGAGGATCGATTTCATTATTTCAATCATGGTGTTTTCAACTCATTACATATATTAATTATTCTCTTAGTTTATAAATCAATAATTCTAATTCACTCAACTCACTCTCTCAAGTGTCGAGTCAAGTATCTATTCTCAATATCCCAATTTTGATATCCCTATAAAAATCAAAAAATTAAGAATGCATTAAGATCTTTAATTCTTTTAAATGATTTCACAAAATCTAAAATTAGAATTATATATTATGATGCCTAGATCCTATTTAGGATTACCTCTGCCGAGTGTCAAATTTCAAATATAAAATTATTCAATAAATGATGAATAAATTGAAAGCATTAAGAACAAAATATCATAAATAAACTAATAAAAATCTCAATAATATAACTAATTAATCACACCATAAGATCCACATAAGATCCATGGAGTTTAGCTACTCATAAAAATAGTAAAAACAATCTCAAGCATTCTAAACATTTTGAAAATAATAAAGGAAGACTGATGAAGAACAATAAAACCCTATTCGAATTTGAAGTTGATTCTTCCTCTAGCTTTGCACTTCAATTTCTTCTAATCTTGAACTTCTTCACCTAAAGTTTTCTTTTTTTTTTTATTAAAAACCCTTTCAATAACCCAATTTAGGGTTATTTATACTTCCATATAGAGTCCCCAAGTGATTTTGTGCATAAGATATGCAAAAACACAAAAATTGCAAGTTACCGCAATGACCTGGCACTGCGGCACTAAAGAATCTATCCATTTATGCCAAATTTCCTTTGTACTAGAGTAATGGCACCCAACATGCTATCCACTAGACACAGGTTTAGTATTTTGACCATAACATTTTCATACGATATTGAAATCATGTGATTCTTAATGCATTGGAAGGATAATTTAAAGGAATACAATGTTTATATTGAACATGTTTTCCAAATCCTCCTCCATATATGGCAAGAATTGACTACAAGTGATGCCTTTATCATATTCAACACCTTTTTGATATGTTTTGATACCCAAAACACAAAAACTTTATTAAGTGCAATATTTAATCAAATGTGATTATAAACTAATAAATTTATGTCAAGTGAGGACCTAAAACTTATAAAATTAGGTATTAAAATATGATAAATTATGAGCTCATTAAATACCCTCAAACTTAGCTTTTGATCATCCTTGAGTAAAACAATAGTCATATTTCATGAGACATTCAAGATAATCTCTCTTAAACAATCAAGAACATGCCAAAAAAAGTATACATGTACACATAACTCAGAAATCATTCAAAACACTTCCCAAGTAATCTCATGAAACTTATGCATCATTAATCTATTCATGAAGTGAAATTGTGTGTGTGTGCTATATTAATTTCATGCTACATGCATGCTTTTCAATCAACAATATTCAATTTAGTGATTCTAATGATCTCTAACATCCCATAGGCTTTCTTTTCATAATCCCTCTCCATTAATGTGAAAAATTATGTCCACTTGGATCAATAGGTCTTTGTTAAGCTTGTAATGGGGCCTTGGATTTGGCTAACAAAAGAAAAGGAATAAGGATTCACAAAGTAAGAGATCATAAATGAATTTGCACATGAATGTTCACTCTCTTTACTTTTTTATTTTCTCTTCTCTTTCTTTTTGTGGGTTGTATTACTACCACATTCTCAAACTTATTTTCTTTTAAGTTTGTTGGGATGTGATCCCCCCAATTGAAGGATGAATCCTTATTGATTCTTTTCTTTTTGTCCTTTTTATTTTTCTTTTGATATTTTTCTTTTCAATATCCCCAAACTTATTTTCTTGTGCTTCACTCATACCTCTCTAATAACCATGTGTATAGAATATGTCTCTTAATAGGTTAAGCATAGTTTTTTAGGCTAAAAGGGTCTGACTAATGAAGCTAAAAAAAGAAAAGTTGAATGGTGGTGTTCCACATGCTTTGCATATGTCATTCTTTCATTGAGGCTTAATGGGGACATTAGTGACATGAATGTACCAAGTTAGCTTTAAAGGCTCAAACTGATTAAAGAAAGCCTAAATCATCTCTAAGTAAATCTAGAATTTTGCCTTGAGGGATAATCAGACAAGTTCTAGCATGCTTATGTTAACCAAAATATGTCACTAAATTCACAACATTGTCAACTAATTCACATGCACTTCACATGATCATAACATAATGTGCTTAGTAAAAATTTCATCATTCATGGAAAAGAAAAACTTAACATAAGAATCATTCAATCACAAGGTAGCACCTATTCTTCCTTCTAAATCATGTGTAATGGCAATCAAGAACTAAGTGTAGGTTAATGATCATCAAGAGAGAATTAATCCTACTCATTCAAATTCAACAATTTTGTATAATTGCTCTTGGATTTTCTTAGCTAAGTCATCAAAAGTAAAGCTCATCAAAGAAATTATACCTAAATTTGAAAAACAAATCCTAGAAATAAATGAAAATTTCCAAATCCAAATACCCCTAAACTTCAACCAAACATTATTATAAATGTTAAAAATAATGCATAAGTGGAAAATAAATTTCCTTGTGGGGATGTTTTCTCCTCTGATGGTGTAGGAAGCTTTTTGTTGATGGTGTGCATAGCTTTTTGAATGAATCATTTGCATGAAGAAAAGCTAACTAAAAATTAAATTGATAAACCAAACTAAACTAATGAGAATAAAAGAAAGAAAAGGAAAAAGTTTGAAAGCTTGGGTTGCCTCCCAAGAAGCACTTTATTTATTGTCTCAGCCCAACTATGGAATTTTTAAGTCTTGGTATCAGCTTGTGGAATGTTTCTGGTGCATCCAGTTGATACACATACTCGATTGCTTCAGTGTTATCTATATGCTTTTTTATAAAATTTCAATGATTCCATCCACTACATCAATCCCAAAACAATTATCATTCCCATTGACTAAAATCATCTCCTTGAATATATTGTATTTCACTTCTTGGTAATCAACTTGAAGTAGCTTATCTTCCTCTATATCTACAAAATAAGAAGAAATAGTCACTAAAAAGAATGAATCATTACCAAAAAATGCATACCTTAGATGATTGGCCAATTACTTCAGTTCCAAATTAGCTTTGACTTCTTCTATTGATGATTTTTCTTGAAGATTTTCAATAATGCCATTGGATTTCTCTTGTGGTAGTACATCCAAAGCTAGAACATGCTCTATTACCTCACTAGTTTTTATAACATCTTGACTTATAGAATTTTCATTATGCTATTCCAAAGGATCTTGAATACTTTCATCAGTAGTAGCACAATCCTCCAAAATCTCAATCTTATTTCAAGTATTCTTTTCTACTGAAAATTTCATAGCATGGTAAATCTTAAACCTTACCTCATCATCATGAAAATAACTTTGTTTGGATTATTGGTAGAATTTACAAATTGACCAATCTGAGTTTCCAAAGACTTGATAAATGCATTCATATTTCCCATGTGTGTCTCAATACTGTCAAGTCTTACTTCATTCCTTGTAAATATTGATCGAATTTCTATTACAAAGGTACTAATTGCACTCATGACATCTTCAAGTGATGGCTTCTTTTCAGTTGGTTAAGATTGATGTGGAGGTTGAAAACTAGCAGGAGTGTTCATGGTGTTCCTTGGATTTCCATAGGAAAAAGTTTCATGATTTCTTAATCCTAGATTATAATGGGTTAGAAGGTTGTTTCTGTGAGAGTCACTGCATCCCAAATTATTCACATACTACACCTCTTCCTTGGTTTGATTTATAGCTATGTAAGATCCAAATGAAGAAGAAGACTCTTCCAAAATTGAGATTCCCTTTGATGATGAATTGGCTACAGATAACTAGTGAGTTAGAAATGACATTTGTGTAGTGAGAGCTATGATTGGATCTACTTCAAAGCAATCAGTACCTTTCTTACCATATTACATTCATTGGGCCATTGGAAAGTATTGGATGCCATGTCTTCAAGCAAAGAATAAGCATTTGTCATAGTTTTTCCCATTAGTGAACCTCCAAAAGTAGCATCCACTATTATCCTTGTTTGACTATTCAACTCATTATAGAATAATTGGATTTGAAGCCATTCAGGAAAAACATGTTGAAGATACTTCTAATCTGATCTTTGAATCTCTCCCAAAAATGCATAAAGTGGTTCAAAATCCATCTATTTAAATTGACCTATTTCTCTTCTAAGTTGAGTAATTTTTGTATGTGGGAAGAATTTTGCTAAGACCTTTTCAACCATCTCATCCCATGTAGTGATGCTCTTTGGCTGTAGACTCTATAACCAACCTCTAGCTTAGTCCCTCAAAGACAACAAAAATAATCTCAATTTAATGGCATCATCTAAAACACCATTGATCTTCATTATGTCACTTATCTCTCTGAATATTACCAAGTGAATATTTGGATCTTCACTAAGAGAACCACCAGACTAATTCTGCAACACCATATTAATCAAAGCAGGCTTTAGCTCAAAGTTGTTATCATTAACTATTGGACGAGTGATGCCAAAATAATTATCGTTGACCATTAGCTTGAAGTAATCATTGATTGCCCTCTATTGATTTTGTTTTGCTATTGTGTTGGATTCAGCTCACTTTACTTTCCTAATTTCTCAAATTGTTCTTTTGAACTTTGGATCAAAAGGAGTCAATTCAAGTGCTCTAGGATTTTGCATGCACTATCACGAAAGCAAAAAGAAATAGAATCAAATAAAAATGAGAGAAAAGAAAATTCAAAATAAAGTAAAATTAAAAATCCAAATTAAAACTAGAATGATCTCATGATAATATTAGTGAGAAATTAAAATAAAAATAGTCTCTAGCAATGACACTAAAAACTTATTCACTGGAATTCAACCATAAGCGTACGGTGTCAAATTTTATAGTATAATGATGAGAAGGTTATCTTTTTCATAGGGGCTGTAAACTTTAATTAATCACTAGCTATTACAAAAAATAATTCTAAATTTATTTGAAAAATCAAAAACTAAGAAATTGAATAAGAAGTAGAAGTAAACAAACTTTTTGAGGGTTTAAGGATTAGAAGAAATTGCAGTTCAAAGCTAGAAGAAGATCAACTTCAACTCAAACCTTTTTTGTTCTTCATTGTTCCTCCTTTATTATTTTTCAACATGTTTAGAATACTTGGAATTGTTTTTAATATTTTTATGAGTAGCTAAACTTCTCTTCCTAGAAGAGAGATGGATCTTACTTGGATATTATGGTGTGATTAATTAGTTATAATATTGAGAGTTTTTCTGAGTTTATTTGTAATGTCTTATTCTTAATGCCTTCAATTTATTGGCCATCTCTTAAATGATTTTATATTTGGGATTTCACTTTTGGGAGAGGTAATCCTAAATAGGATCTAGGCATCGTAATATGAAATTCTAGATGACTTGGCAGAGCTTTTAGATTTTGTGAAATCATTCAAAAGAATCATAGATCATAATGCATTTTTAATCTTCCAATTTTTATAGGGATATAAAACTTAGAATATTGAGAATAGATACTTGACTCGGTACTCGGGAGAGGGAGTTGAGTTAATTAGAATTCTTGATTCATAAACCAATAGGATGATCAATATATAATGAGTTGAAAATACCATGATTGAAGCATAAGTGAAATCGATCCTCTAGAGTTTCTCTGTCTTGATTTCTTTCCACCAAAGTCTGTTTGCTCCAACTTCTTATTCAATTTTTCAATTTTTTATTTTTCAAATAAAGTTAGAATTATATTCTACAATAACTAGTGATTGCATCTATCTATCCTTCTAAATCATGTGCAACGGCAATAAAAAACTAAGTATATGTTAATGATTATTAAGAGAGAAAATTGCTCTCGAATTTTCTTGGCTAAGTCATCAAAAAGTGAAGCTCATCAAAAAGAATATACCTAAATTAAATTTGCCCAAAACTAAATAAAAATCCCAAAATGCCCCCAACTTAAACAAAGCATTGTCATAAATGTTAAAAAAATTACATAAGGGGGAAAGAAACTTCTTTGTGGTGATGTATTCTCTTCCAATAGGGATGAAGGTTGCCTTTGGATGGTGGAACGAGAGTTTTTGCTACACGGCCTCAAGATCAAATTATTCGGAATCAAGAAAACCAAAAAGAACTTACACATAAAGAGAAAACAAAAAAAAATGCAGAAAGAACTAAAAAACCTAAGAGAGAAGGGATGAGAAATAGTTTTAATTTATAGTCTTTAGCTTGACTGATTCTTTCTTTACTCAACATCTTTGAGGTGGATTTTGGCTTTTCGAGGCTCAAGCTCTTCAAATCCCTAGCAACGACACCAAAAACTTATTGCAGATTTTCCTTAATGCAAGTGTGCATGTTGTCAACAAGTAATAAAGTATGAATAAGAGATCATTCCCATGAGGACTTAGAATTACCAACTACTAACTAATCTAACTCTAAATTTTGTTAAACAATCAAGCAATGATAATCAGAGAAGAAAGAAATTCTAGACTAAAGGAAACCAATAAGAGTACAGATATAAACAATTAGAGAATCAATATTTAAGACATCTAGGGTTTCCCAGTTCACCGTATTAATCCTATTCAGTTTCACCCAATTTAATCAATCAATGATTATTCCAATATTGACAACGATTTTCTCTCTTTTAATTATTATTCTTTCTAAGTCATAACAATCTATCTTAGTTAGCAAATTTTCTACATTTGTGTGAAAATTCTAAAATAACCAAGATACTTTAAGATCAAGAAATTCATAGTGTTACATAAACCTCATGAATATCTCTATCATCATAAAAATCTTATGGTGTTTAACTATGGTCTAATTCAATTATAGCTTCTCAACCTCAAATTGAATCACAAATCATGAAGAAAGGGTGCGCACACTTTCACAAGTATTAAACTAAGATTAAATAGTCAATGTAAATAATGAATAAACATAGAATTGAATTAAACTAAATAAAACTGAATATTCATAATTCGGCTACATCATTGCCCTTGAACAAAGTGTTTAGCTCATAATGAAACTAAAATAAACTATAAACATTATTTTAAACATGATCAATGAAAAAAAAAGAGTTAAAAAAATTAAAAAAGATAAGAGAATGAATCTGTCTCTAGGTAGCACTCCCTTCTCTTCATAGTAATCCCTCCTTTAAGTCTTCTCTTTTGCACTAAAGATCTTCTTTCCCTTGCTAGCCATATTTTCCCCCACGTTTTCCACCTTAAAACCTCTTAATATTACCCAATTTAAGGTTTGTTGCATCTCCATGCGAATTTACAAAGTTATTTTATGCATCAAATAGGAAAATTATCAAAACTATTAAGAACGACACCCAAAAATCTATCCACTTGTAGCAATTTTCCAATGACATGGGGGCTGCGAGTCCCAAATGGGCATCGTGGCACCGAAAATTTGTATATATAGAGCAGTTTTGGTATTTATGTCATAACTTTCTTATAAGTTGTCCAAATTATGTGATTCTTGATGTATTAAAAATATAATTCAAAGGGATAAAAATTTTATGTTGAACACTTTCTCTAAATAAGCCTTCGTTTATACAAAATATTGCCCGAAGTGATGTCTTTTTAATGTTCAGCTTCTTTTTCAAAGGTTTTGCCATCTGAAATAGAAAATAACTCTATTAAATGTAATATTTAATCAAATGTGGTTATAAAGCACTAAAATCAAGTTAATTGAGGATCCAAAAATTATGAATATAGGTATTAAAATATGGTTAAATACGAGCTTATCCAATACCCCCAAACTTAGCTTTTGATTATCCTCGAGCAAAATAGCAATCAAACTCATGAAACAATTAAAATAGTCTCTCTAAATTAATCAAGAATATGCCAAACAAATTACTCATGTGCATGTAACTTAGAAATCATTCAATATACTAACCAAACAAACTCATGAACTCATGATTCATCAATCCCTTCATGAAGTGAGAATGTGTGTGTGCTCTTTCTCAACCTCATATTACATGCATGCTTTTCAATCAATAATGTACAATCTAGTGATCCTAATGATCTTCAGAAAATATTCCACAAGATTGCTTTTAATAATCCCTCTCCACTAATGTAGATAACTCTGTCGACTTGGATCAATAGGTCTTTGTTATGCTTGTAATGTAGCCTTGGGTTTAGCTAAAGAAAGGGATAAAGATTTCACAAAGTTCATAAATGAATACATATGAATGTTTACTCTCTTGACTTTTTTTTTATTTTTTATTTTTTTATTATTTTGGGTTATAGTACTACCATACCCGCAAACTTGTTTTCTTTTGAGTTTATTGGTATGTGATCACCTCAATTGAAGTATGAATCCTTATTTATTCCTTTCCTTTAGTCCCTTTTCTTTATTTTGGAATTGTTCTTTTTAATACCACCAAACTTATCCTCTTTTGCTCTCTCATACCTCTCTAACAACCATGTGCATCAAATATGTCTCTTAATAGGGCAGGCTTGGTTTTCAGGCTTAAAGGGTTTGGATCATGAGACTAAAGAAAGAAAAGTTGAATGGTGGTTTTTCACATGTTTTGCATATGCCATTCTTTCATTAGAGCTCAATAAGGGGCTAGTGATACAATAATGTATTAGGTTAAGCTTGAAAGACTCAAATTGATCATAGAATGCCTAAATCATTTCTAAGTAAACATGTTATCTCAAATTTCACCTTGAGAGATAATCAAAAAAGTTCTAGTATGCTTATGTCAATCAAAAAATGTAACCAAATTCACAACATTGTCCACTAATCCACTACACTTCACATGATCATGACATAATGTGCTTCATAACAATTTTATCAATAATGAAAAAGAAAGACTTATTACAAGAATCATTAAATCACAAGGTAACACCTATCATTCCTTTTAAGTTATGTGCAATGACAATAAAAAACTAAGCATATGTTAATGATTATCAAGAGAGAATCCAACAATCCAACCTATTAAAATTCAAAAACTTCACATAATTACTCTCGGATTTTCTTGGCTAAGTCATCAAAAAGTGAAGCTCATCAAAAAGAATATACATAAATTCAAAAAAATTGCCAAAAATGAATAAAAATACTAAAATACTCTCAAACTTTATGAAGCATTATTCTCAATGTTAAAAAATTGCATAAGGGAGAAAGAAACTTCCTTGTGGGGATGTATTCTCTTCTGATAGTGGATGGAGGAAGAAACTTCCTATTGGGGATGTATTCTCTTCTGATAGTGGATGGAGGGTGATTTTGAATGATGGAAAGAGACATTTTGTTGCACGGCCTCAAGAATGGATTATCTAGAATCAAGAAAATTGAAAAGAACCTAAACATAAAGAGAAAAAAAACAAAAAGAACTAAAAAATCCTAAGATAGAAGTGGTGAGACATAGTTCTAATTTATAACCTTTAGCTTGACTGTCTCCTTCTTTACTCAACATCTTTGAGGTGGATTTTGGCTTTTCGAGGCTCGGGATCTTCAAATCCCTGACAATGATAACAAAACATTATTATGGATTTTTCTAAAGTGTGCATGTCAATAACAAGTAATAAAGTGTGAATAAGAGATTGTACACATGAGGACTTAGAATTACCAACTACCAACTACTTAGAATTACCAACTACTAACTACTCTAATTTTAAATTTTGTTTGAACAATCAAGCAATGATAATTAGAGAAGAAAGAAATTATAGACTAAAGGAAATCAATAAGAGTACAAATCTAAACAATTAGAGATTCAATGTTGAAGACATCTAAGGTTTTTGAGTTCACTAGATTAATCCTATCCAATTTCACCTAATTTAATCAATCAATGCTTATTCCAATGTTGATAATAAATTTCTCTTTTTTAATTATTATTCTTTCATAAGTCATAACAATCTATCTCAGTTAGCAAAATCTATGCATCTTTGTGAAAATTTTGGACTAACCATGATGCATTAAGATCAAAAAATACATAGCATTACATAAGCCTCATGGATTACTCTATCATCATGATAATCTTATGGTGTTTAACCATGGTCTAATTCAATTATTGCTTCTTAGTCTCAAATTAAATCACAAATAATAAAGAAAGGGTGCACACACTTTCACAAGCATTAAACTCAGATTAAACACTAAACATAGCTAATGAATAAACATAGAATTCAATTAAATTGAATAAAACTGAATATTCATAATTCAACTACATCGTTACCCTAGAACAAAGTTTTTTGCTCATAATGGAACTAAAATAAATCATAAATATTATCTTAAACATGATTGAGAAAATGAAAAAGATAAAACAATGAATCTTTCTCCAGGTAGCACTCCCTTCTTTTCACAATAATCCCTCTTCCAAGTCTTTTCTTTTCCACAAAAATCTTCTCTCCCTTACTAGCCATGTTCTCCCCCTTGTCTTCCACTTTCAAAGCCCTTAATATGACAAATACAACCAGTGCACGTAATACTCTTCTTGATTCCATCTCAAGGGGGCATAACAACTAGTGCCTCTGCACTCTTCTATATTTCAGCTCTAGGGGGCGTGAACAAAATGTAGCTACTGGCTATGAATTGCACTCCAATAGACCAGTACCGCTCTTCTTGAGTCTGGTTTCCAATCACCAACTAAAAGCAACACAACAATAAAGACAAAATTAAATACACTTTATAGAGTGTTTCTTTGATTTAGCAGGGGAAGGTTTGTTAGCTTTGAATGTAGAAGTAATTGTTCTTCTCGAAAGTTGTTGAGAGCCTTAATGAAAATAGCTAAAAGTTTGAGGGTGAAGGCTATTTCTGATTGCTTGAAAATTGAATGAAAGTTTTTAGCTCTGTAAATGCTTGCTTGATTATTCCTCAATGACCCAGATTTACTCCATTTATACTCTGATTTGAAATCTTCCCATTGGGGTGGTTGAGCTTCATTAAATGCAAAAGAACATTTGAATTTTCTCCCATAGAAGTCCACCTTCTTCTGGTTAGATTTAAAGTTGTGGAAACTTGCGACACCACTCTTGCCAGAAACAATAGACAAATAACTTGGATCGTCTGAAGCAATGTCTTTAGCGCACCTAGAATGTCTTCGATGTTTGCTATTTGGGAGACGTTGTCACTTCATACCATATGAAGCATACCTTCGGACTGACCAGAATGGTCTCCATTCTAAATTGTTGGAACAAGGCTATGTTGCACACCTTCCGACCATCTGAAGTAAATACTTCAGTCCATCTGATATGATAGATGAGGCTGACTTGAGATGGTACATTGGATTAGTATTTCAGCACGTCTAAAATAAGGTCTTCAGAACTTTTGACATGGCGTGAATCTCTTGGTTGTGCAATCCAAAACTTCAGAATGTGTAATGGGATTTTGTAACATATGAAGTTTTGAACGTAGCCATTTTCAAATGCTGCTTAAGTGTGTTTTAGTATGTCTGATATAACATTATTCTTCTGGCTACATGCTTCAGCATTTCTGATGGTTGTGTTTGCAACATCTGAAATAGTTTCCTCATCCAAAGCATGTCTTAAATACTTGAACATATTTTGAATCGTTTTATGAAGGTTAAGCACATGGCTTAAAACGCCCCTCATGCTTGTAGCAACTGAGTTTCAGCGCTTTTAACTCCTTTTATTTTCAACTGCACTTCCAAAGTTGTTTCTGCACTTAAGATCTTGAAAAGCTTTCATTAATAGTTAATTTAAATTATTAATCAAATTTTGTTTGTCATTAAAACTATGCACTTCTACTAATAGATGCCAACTATGAAAATGGACTAGGTAGGAGAAACACTTATGAAGAGAATGGGTATCAAAATTTTAGACTACCAAAAAGAAATGAATGAGAAAAATTAGAGAGAAATGGAATAAGATAATATCAATGAAGATGAGGAAGAAGGAGAAGAAAGAGCACCCTCCTAGGGGGAGAAGGAAATGGAAGAGAGAGAGGTAAGAAATGACAGATGCAACCCCATTGTAGAGAGAGATTCATCTTCCTCATAGGCTTAGCCTACAAACTCTATTCCTAGATCCTCTACATACACTAGGTTATCATAGGAGGTAGAGGAATTAAAGAAAGAAGTGAGTGCTCTTAGGAAAGCACAAGAATCACAAATGAAGAGAATGGAGAGAAGTTGGATGCATTTTTTTCACATTATGAGATTACACACTCTACAAACTCTACTCCTACAGATGATCCCATTCCAACTGCTAAGCCAACCACTACTTCCCATGATCCAGAACCCACTTTCACATTGGATGATTTATTCCTACAAATGCTACCATTTTGGGGGAGCCTACTATATCTGTTCCTACTGAGGAACCTCATACTACTTCTTAGTAGGAGGAAAGAAAAATAGGAGATTCTACTTTTACCTTTGTAAAAATGTTAAAAGAAAGAGATGTGTTTTGTAAGAATTTCATACTGAGAGATCATGTAGTGAGGTTTGATATGTACTCTCTTTGATAAAATTTGATCTATATTGTTAAGATTGTTTGAAATGGTTTGAATCTTGGCTTGATATCTTTTGTGCCTAAATAAAAATTATAATTGCGATGAATTATATAAGTCTATTTAACTTTTTTTTTATGATTACCAAAAAGGGAAAGACAGATAGTTTTTCATATTTTTTTGATTGATTGCTAGATTAACATTATTGGTTGAATGACAGTTTTGTGCTATCTATATTAATTATATCATGATGTTGATGTATGTTTACTAGTTGAAAGTGATGATATATGGATGCATACATAATTGAAATGATCTCTTTAGAAACTTAATTTAACTTGGCTTGATTGAGTTGACTTACTGATATTGGGATATCTCACAAATCCTCAAATTCAAGTTGCCTGTATATTTTTAAAATTTCTGAATGAAAAAAGTAAGTTTAATCTTTATTCTTGCTTATGATAAATGAATCTTCAAATTTAACATGATTGGACTACCAAGGTGTATGTTAAACCTATTTGAAAAACTTCATGGTTCAAGCTCTCAAATAGGAATTCAATCCCTAGTTAGATCTTGTGTGATCAATATATGAAGTTTAACAAACTATGCATAAATTGAGCCTTTAATGAGATTTATCTTTTGGTTAAACTAACATTTGAATGAATGTTACCTATGGCATGAATGTATTCTATATTGATGAAAATTTGATGTTCATGGTGGTGCCTACATGTCCCATCTGATAGACCTTTTTTATTTTGATAAAAAGGAGGAGAATATGTTCATGACCGACTTGTTTTCATTCTTAGCGATCACTCTTATTGAAGATGATACAAAAAGGGGGAGAATATAACTCGTAGTGAGAATGATATAACAAGAGGGAAAATTTTGAGCTCAAAATGCTCAAAGGAATTAAACTCCAAATGTTTATATATTTAAAATAGTTAGGGGGAGTTTGCTATAAGCTCATTAGCATGGGTATGGATAAGTTAAATGCACAAAACTAGAATCTATTTTATCTACGAACATAAGCACTTCGTGTATGGGTATGAAAGTAGGAATTTTGCTTCATATAGATATAGAGAAATTTGGAAATGGGGCCTTAAAAGCATGGGCATTTTTGTTCTTATAGTTGTTCATTTTGAAGAAATGTGAGATATTTGAAATGGGTCTTTAGACAAAGCCATTTTAATTTTGGGAAAAGTTTATATTATATAGGGTTTTAATATAATAAAATAGAATTTTAGGAGCAATTTTAAAATTTTTAAAAATAAGTAATTTGTAGAGTTTATTTAGATTATTTTTTAATTTTATAAAAATATTAATAATATAATGGATATGTAAGTGAAATAGAGAGTTGAAATGTATTTTAAATATTAAAAAAATAAAAAAATTGAGTTTAATGAGCTTATGAAAGCCCATGAGAGTTTTTAATGGGCTTTAATGATTTTAATCAAGTTTATTAACAACTTTATTAAACTCTATTAAACTTTGTAAAACATTAATAAATTCAATGGAGCTTATAATAGACTTTAACCAAGCCTAATCAAGTTTAATAATAGTTTTATTAAACTCTTTTAAACTTTGGGAAACATTAATAATATTTAACAGAGTTTAATGAGCTTTAACCAAGTTTAATAAAGTTTTTATTAAACTGGGTGAAATACATCAATAATTTTTAACAAAATTTAATGGACTTTAACTGAGTTTCAATAAGCTTTTATTAAACTCAGTTAAAGCCCACTAAATACCATACTATTCAATGGGCTTCAAGTATAATTTTATGGGCTTCAATTGAGTTTAATAAAAATCCATTACAACTTAGTTAAAACTAATTAAACTTCATTAAACACTATGATGTTTTATAGAGTTTTGCAAATTTTAACGTAGTTTAACCAAATCTAGGGAACTTTAACAAAAAATTATTAAAATTTATTAAAAAATAATAACATTTGATGAAAAGATTAATTTACCCTTTAATAGTCAAATGAATCATATCCATAGATCTATGATTTGATGAAAATATGAAGGTAGGATATTGAGTTCTAGTGAAAAATCACTAGAACGCATTCTAGCTAAATAGATCCCTTAATTATTTCAATATGCATAAAAGATGAAAGAGAGGAATTTAAAATGGAACAAACCAATCAAATGCCATTGTTTAGGAGTTTGCCCTAATTATTTCAATATGCATAAAACATGAAAGGAAGAAGTTTAAAATCTAACAAACCAATCAAGTGTTGTTATTTAGGGGTTTGCCAGCTAGGCTTTGTTCATCTCATTTTCTATAATTTAGGGATTTAGTGTCATTTGATTTTGGTTCTTTTATTGGAAGTGGGTCTCAATTTTTGACCCTTTTGTCTTCATGATTAAGTATTTTAAAATGGACATTCTAAATGGTTAATCCAAGTGCCATTCTTGTTTATTTATCTTCTCTTTACCTCTTCTAATCAGATTAAAATATGTTTAGTGCTTCCCACTCACGTGACAAGCCAAATGGAACAAAGTGAGTTTCCATGGAAGTGCACTGATCCTAAGGCATTCTGCTAAGAAGGAGAGGAAGTGAAGAAGAGGTTAGATGGAGGCTATATGGAAGCAAACTTGGTGACAGCCTATATTTCTAGCTAGTTATAGATCAAGAAGTTGCCGAGGTCAAAGTGAACAGTAGTAGCAAGGAATGGCTTGTGTAAGTGAGGTTTTTTGTGTAAACGGGTTGTAATGGTTTGTGTAAATGAGACAAAATGTTGCAAAAGGATTGGAATAGCTTGTTTCAAATGGGTTTAAATGGCTTTGCTTTGTAATTGAGATGGTTTGTCCTAAAGGGGTTAGAATGAGATAATTTCTAATGATGTACTTCAAAAAATGAGATGAAATGGCTCAAGTAACTTATCATAGCTTGTGAATTGTTTACTTGTAGTTTCTTAAAGCATTTTTGGAGAAAAGTCTGTTTTGCTAAAGTTGGACATTGAATCCAAGCCTCTTATATGTAAATATTATCATGATGTTTCTTTATATTCATTATGATTTTGCAGCCTTTCACTTTCAGATGCCCATTAGTTAATATTTTTTTAAATAAAAATAAAGAAGCATGATGCTTCATTATGTGTAAATAGGGTTTGTGTACCTATACTACTTAGTTTGCAAAAGCATTAATGTTAAATCTAATGATGACAGTAGGTTCTAGGGAGCTGCTATAGCAATTGGAGGGGTATTTTCTATCAACTAAATTATTATGATTCCTTTTGCCCATTTCATTTTGATTTCCTTTTCAATAGGGAAAAAGAATGTGATGTACATCCAATGTGGTCAACTGCAACATACTAGATTGTTAAGCTCTGCACAAACCATTTGAATCCAACCTTTCATGATCTGTAATGTGTTTAGAACCAAGAATTCCATTCAAATTACCCTTTAAACCTAAGTTGTAATTAACAAAACTACTTAATTCATTTATTTAATCACTTTTACTAAGGATTTTCAACATCAGTAGTATTTGTCTCCTCCCTTGTTAATCGTCTTCTATTCCTTTTTGCTTCCAGACTTTCTTTCTTTTTCTTATTTATTTGCTCTTGTTTTTCTTCTCATCTTCCAAACATTCATGGTTGTCCCAGCTGCTACAATCCATATCTAACTGATGGCACTCTAACAAAACTATAGAAAAAAAAACAAAAAAAACATCTAGACCAACCTTGGACAGATATTTCACGACCCATGGATAAACTTGTGATATGTTTTTCATAAAAATTAAACAATTGATTACAACATTAGGGAAAATAAATCAAGAAAAAATATTTTGCAATCACTAGAATAAGTCTTTCATGATGCATTAGAACTCTGAAACTACATATATATATATATATATATTACAAGATCGCATTTAACAAAAGGTTACGAAACAAAGTACCTAACTGTTCATTTATTTTTTACTATACTTTTTTTAGCACTATAATCCCAAATGCCTAACCTACCATATAAGGGGGTAACAATAGGAGAAGCAAGATTGCTTATAAAACAACATTCTTATTGAAGACACCCAACATACTAAAGCCCAACACATTGACTCTATGCCATTCCAATGTTGGACAACACTATTAGCAGGTGCAAGCCTGCTCCATGAACGCCCAAACCGTTTAAAGCCTAAGCGGAGCTCTCTGATAGATCCAATCCGTCCATTAGCATTATTGACAACTCACCAATCCGTCCATTAGCATTATTGACACCTCAATGTGGACACCTCAACACTATCCATTAAAGGGGAAGGGCCTACTTGTGCTACGTGACAAAGGGTGGGAACCGGACCAGATGGGCCGGTTCAACCGGTCGGACCAGGAACCGGCCGAAGCATCGGTCTGATTGAGGCCATTCACTGGTTTTTTTTAATATAAAAAATAAATAAAATATATTTTGTATTAATTCAAATATCTTATTTAAAAATTAAACTCATTAATTAGTGAAAACATTGACAACTAATTAAACTCATGTTGATATCATACTTTTAACCAGGTTCCATCCACGATTGAACAAGAACCGGAAACTTAAATGGTTCAACCTCTAGTCCGGTTTTCTAAACATTGATAAATAAAGGAAAATAACCCTTTTCCAAACAAAGATAATGAGCAAAGAGAGTAATACTTCCCCTCTCAAGCTTAGCAAGCATAGTGGGCTACCCCTCCCTCTCTCCTTCCATGGTTGACACTATTGTTATTAGAACTAGATTAGATTGGACGATTTGACCGGTCTTAGTGGGAAGTGGTCTCAAGTTGCTATAGTTAGTAATAAAGTGTCTAAACAATTTAAACCGGGGTTAGGTTGCTTAAGCTAGTTCTTCTAGTTAATTGGTTTCCAAAATTCATGGTTTGGTTTAGAATACATAGTTGCCTACAATTCCTTTGCATTTCAAAGATTTGAACCTCAAAAGTTTGTTTTTATCCCTTTTAACCTATAGATGATATGGTTAAAAGTAATTGATTGTCCATTCATTTGCAATAAGAAATTAATTTTGACTTTGGGCCATTGAATGTGTCACACTTGTTCCAATGGGGAAGAAGAAAATGGAGTTCCAAGTTATTGTATCTAGCTGCGACTTGAAAAGATGGATGGAATTGCTATATCTATAGATAAAGATGCTTGATAAGATTTTGCTTACTCATAATGTAAGGCATATTTTAAGTGAAATAAAAAATCTATTCTATTCATTAAATTTAAAATTATTATTTTTTGGGGTCGCACCCAAACTACTCTTAAAGAATCCTAGCTGAAAATCCTACAAGATAGAGAAAACATCAGAGTTAACGAGAGTGGTCCCGATGTGAATACCCTTATGCTCAAATCAGTAATAAGACCTTCAGATAGAGGTATAGATAATTAAGAGTGTATGTTTAGGGGGTGTGCATAACTGAGTTTTTATAATTGAGCTTATGTCGGTGCAAAAGAGATACGGTGTCATATGCCAGGATGGTGAAGTTTCTTTGTTAAAGAGGTATTCATTTATGACTCCCTCTTGGAGTGGTCTTAGTTCCAGGTTGAGCTATGCAGAATCATGTAGAGCCATATTAAGACTAGAATAAGTCTCCTATTAAAGTTGAAGTCTAACATAGCTAATCTATCAGCTATCGTATTTATCTCGTATTACGATTCCCTAATACTAGTCTCCCTAGGAAATGTAGTGGAACATGTCTTCCTCGTTCACTTAGTCTTCTATCCTTATTTTTATTAGGTTCAATTCCCGGTGCTCAGAGAATATAAGTTCGTGCACACTATTAATACAAATCTATATCCCAATATCAATTAGGCTATTTTTAGTCCTTCTTGAGTTCATCACCCACGGATGCTTTTTTGATGCATGGAAATGTGCTCCTTAGGGTCTATAAGCTGCGACCTATTACCATTTGTGAACTATTGAAGATTGTGCTAGAGATGGATCCACAGAGCTCTAGTCCAGGTAATCACTTGGCCCCTATTTGTGATGCTTCCAAATACTTTTGTTTGAATGACACTTCCACCCAATTGAAGCTTCCATTTAGTTTTAGCTAACACTTTTAGCTTGGTATGCCTAGTTGCTAGATGCTTCTGCATTGTATATAGTGCTCCCTAACAATTGGTGTTTTCCTTAAGTCTCTAGTTGTGGGCATCTGCTTACCTATCTTTTTTTTATTTCAAAAATAGAATTTTTTGTTGTCTTCTTTTAATAACCGATTCTATGTCTCCGT
>JAYJMB010062862.1:12632-23823 GCA_036873735.1 Pouteria campechiana | reverse complement strand
CGGTTAGAATGAGAAAAAATAGATTTCCAAACCAAGATGTATCGAACGAACAAAAGGTTGGAAGTGGGTAAATATAGCCAAACAGATCTAGAGACCAGAAGATGGTCAGGATCAAACTAATCATATGGAATCTCTCACGCTATAGCAATCCAATAACTAAATAAGAAAGAGATCCACAGTAAGGAATTAATATTTAAATAGATTATCATTTAAAAAATGACATTAGAGATATGATTGATGGTTAACACTAATCGATTTATGAAATTAGAGTAGCTCGCGAGAATATAATACTCGATAAAACCTTTAAGCATAGATGAGAATACTTAATGGAGCGGATGACATAAAATAAAATATTAGATAAAAAATTTAACCATCTAAGAATTATTATAAGGAATTTATGATAATTAAACCTCGAGTTATAGTCAATCTGAAAATTTGATGATTGGATAACCTATTAATGATTCCGCCATTAAAATTAAAGATAGAAAAAGTCAAAAAATTAAAATTGATAATTGGATCATCTATTAATGGGCCCAATCATGAATTGAACGAGAGTTGTCCCTCCTATCTTTCAGTTGGGCTTGGATGAATTGAGCATCCATTTTTACCTGCACACTCCGACTGCACAAAAACATTGGTATCGGCATTTTTGGGGAAATAATAATGATTTCCCTACACTTGGGTGAGCGACATTTTCCACGAACCTCCGACCATTCATTAAAAGCCTAAGATTCGTATGATATATGCTGTCAAACAATGGCATCCAATGATTTGAACCTCTCCTTGTCCTTTCCATCTCCAAACCTCATTGGAGCTCTATGCTGGAGAATGTTTAGCTGATCAGTGAAGAGTAAGTTCTTCATGCGTTGCAGATGCATCCGTTCTTTCTCCAGTTGCATGTCTAAGCCCTCAAAATGACCAATCTTTTCCTGGATTTCCTTCATCTGCATTTGCACACACAAATGCTGTCATGCTGAAAATCACTTGTGCAGGATGGAAAATCATCCAATATTGCATAGACTATGAGGTTTAGCGCACAGGCACTCATAAGTACTACATGTTACATAAACTAATTCAGTTTAAACCTTAACAAATCATGGAATCCACCATCGACAAGTTACAGCATCAAAATCAGTTATTTTTAGCTCATATTATTACCCTCCGTTGAGGATGAAAAGTCCCAAGATTAATGAGAAATCCTGACTTCCCATTAGCAGAGACTTGTCTACTGACGTAGGATTATTTGATAATTTTAATATTATAACATCCAAAAAGTGTCCACCAACCAGGTGCACCATACATCCCAACCAGGAATCATGATTTGGACAATTTATTTTGAATAAATGTCTCAAAAGCTGGACCATTTATTGAACCAGCTTGAACCAAGACATGATAAGTACATTTAGGGGCTGTTTGGAATCTTTGGATAGACTTAATCTGGGACTAGGCGATTATCTAGCTAATATGATCCCAATTTAAACATGACATCAGCATAAGTTTTAAAAATATAACATTCAAGGAACTATCATTTACATTCTTTAAACATTATCTTATTTCCTTAGCAGCAAAAATTTGAACTTTTTTTTTTAAAATATGATTGCTTTTTTACTTTTTCTTCATTTTGTTCACTATAAGTTTTCAACTGAAATCATCATTTCAAACCACTGTGTCAAGTTATGAATGCCTCATATAATCGTTCATAATCATTTTTCCTGCCAAAATTGATCTCCTCATTTACATCACATCACACTCTACTTTTGTAACAATTCCAGTTTAAAGAAACAAGGTAAAATGTAGAATCAGGCAATTCATATGGAATTCCTTGCTTTACCTCCTCCAAACAGACCCATATAAGGATTAGGATAAATCCGGATCTATCATACACACTATTGGTCCCACCAGGTGGATCCATCATATATAACATTGCAGTCCTGCTTAAATATGACATTGACGCTGCTCAATTGTCAAGATCTCATATCTATGCCATGCTACATCCAACAAGCAACAGTCAAGATCCTATCATATCACTTGCATATATCAACAAGAAATAAAATTAATTTTTTTAAAAAACATTGAAATTTTATGACTCAAGGACTGGAACAAAGCACAATGATTGTCAGCTTGCACCGACTAATATAACTGAACTACATGTTCTTTTAATAAACTTTAAGACAATTGGATATGCGCTTCATGGTCCATTTCAACAGATTAGCAGGTTCTTCCAGCTTTCCTGGTTTATATTTCCAGTTTTTAGCCCCAAACCATTTTGGGTTCAGCTGAGATAACAGTTCAGTTTCGTCCAATTTAAAGCAATTTTAAATAACCTTTGTGTCCCATGCAACCTAGTAAACAAATTTAGAAGAGTTATTCTTCTCACAAGGAAGACAAACTGCAAAGAAGGCTACACACCTGAACCTCAATGATAGTGGAGAGGGATTGCTCCACATCTTGCTCTTCTTTCTGAAGCAAAGCCCGGGCATCTAAGATTGCCTGCTCCACAGCTCTTGTGAAAGAATGACCATTTGCAGCAACATCCTCTTCTGCATTCATTTACATCCAAACTCTAGCATCATTTTTCTTAAGAGGCTACACTTGTAAAATCATAACAAGAGATCACCGACCGCCGATTTCAATGCAATATCGGAGGTCTACGTGGATCACCACTCTGAAACCATCATCACTGAAATTCATTCAATCATAAAAAAAAAAAAAAACTGTAGATTCAGATTCTCGAACCAGCTGTTTCCACACTGACGCAAACATACATATGCATGCTGATGCTCTATAGAGTGCATCAAGTTTGTAGCAAAAGCAACATTACCAGTCATATGGGGAGTTCAATTTCTTGCATCATTTTTACTGTAGGTTATTGGCAATGATTAAAAATTGAATTTGGCACAGTCTGCTATATCATCTGTAGATCAACCACTGCATAACAGTTTTGCACAATATCTAGAGCTATCATTTCACTTATAGAATTTGTCAGTGCAAGAGACTATTATAGTTTCGGTTTCCCAGTTATGTTTCTTGAATTCCACTCCCGGTAATAAAGTTAGATAAACCTTCAGTTATGCATACATATTATTAGCGTAATGCATATTTTTATTCATCTTCCTTCAGGTTCCACTCATCTCAACCAGGCGGATGCATTGAGATTATGTCGAAATTCAGTCGATGACTGTCCAAGTGAATATAGACTTAATAAAAAAAGCAATAAAATCATATAATCAAAGTTACAAGCATTTAATTATGTTTGCAAGCATTCAAATTCAACAAGAAATTTTTAGATTTTTATGGATACAGGAAGTTAAAACAACAAATCATCCTACCTTTCTGATCTCTTTCTTCAGACAGAGATTTGATCTTTTCTTTGTTTTTGCTCTGAAAGTCATCAAGGTCCACGTCTGAAAGAGCAGCAACCGCAGCCTGGGCAGCAGCTTCTGCAACTTCAGAACCTACCACAGCAGCCAAGAAGGCAGCCTGCAGAAAAAAATAAATCAGTGGATCTCAAGATGCACACTTCAACAGATTTAAGATGTGCAACAAAAACTACGAGGACAAAATGGGAAAACTTCAGAAGATCACAGTTTCTAAAAAGGAAAGCAAGATCTGTTTGCTTCGGGTTATTTATTTAGAACATTTAAGAGCTTGGAGAAATCACATAGATCTATCAAAAAAAATAGGGAAGGCCAAACTCAATAAGTTTTTGGAACTTCCTTTGGCTCCCACATATTACTGTTCACTATTCTCTTTGTTTTATATGTTTGAAGTTTGATCGTTTGGGTAAGCAGGATGCTAATAGCACGAAAAGGACATATTAGATGGGCTCTTGACCAAGATAGATACTAAACAACAGAAAAGGAGCCTAAGCTGTTACCATGGTAGGAAAAAGGGGAAAATATCCGAAAATTGAAGCGAATGCATTTGCACTAAGAAGAAAATACATGCCAAGGACTAGGCCACCCAAGTTTACCATGACAATAAACACAGTGCATTCCACTTGACGATAGCATGCATAAGATTTTTTTTTTCCCCTTCTTGGATGAACAGCTTGATAAATTATTCAAGAGGCAAAAGGTAATCACTGAATCAGATGGAAATGCAGCACCCGCTGCGGGTGATGCCAAAAATTACCTTATCATGGCTTGAGTATGGGAATGGATGCAGAAAACATTATTCAATCAGCTTGTAGTAGCCAGATGATATCAAAGCTAAATCCCTAAATTTTAACTTTCACATACCACACTAGTAACAGGTTAACCAGGTAGGTACTTCTATTCTCTAGTGTTATTAAATAATGAGGCATAGGATGAGTTAGAGCCAAATGGAAGTTGGAAACATACATTGATTCATCGGATGAGTTTGCAAGCTGTATATGCAGCAATGGACAAACAATATTTTAACAATTTTTGAAATGATGTACCCATACCTGACCCATAATTGGGTTGCTTGTATCAGCTAGGGGTGTGAGGCACCTTCTCTTTGCAGGAGGTGAAACTGAGGAATTCTCTACTCCAGTTCTTGAGTCAGAATGTTCCTTCATGTTATAATGCTTATCAATCTCATTAACATCTGGAGGACTCATGAACTGCTCCCCAAAAGGGAGCTTGATGAACCGTGAAACACACTCTTTCTCATCTTTGCTGCCAACATGCTCTGCTACCTTCTTCCAGTCATCACCGTATTGCACTATGGCTTCTAAAAGTTGCAGGGTCTCTTTCTCTGTCCAGTCTGTCCTTGATTCTTCATTGCCAGAGACTCTTTTAAAATCACTAGAGTTGAGGCCAACCCGATAGTTGCCACGGAAAAAGCACCTTGGACACAGGATCAAGTCAGCCTGTCATGCATAACATGGAATAGGAAGATTAGTTTCTTATGTTTTTTTTCTCATAATAGCTTAAATAAATGACAGGAAAACCCAATCAATTAGAGGAAACTCTAGGACCTTCTTGATTATTTCAATTGTTTATTTTCAAATGATGTGGTGAAGAATTATCGAGAAATTTCAATTTCAAATTCAGAAACAGACTTTTTGATCAGCATGTAGACTAAAACATCAGTAGCAAATAACTTTATGACGGTCCATGGCACCACTCCAGTAGAAACTGTATTAAACTGAACAGCTAAATCTCAGGGACTAATTATTTCCAGAGAAATACTGAATTCAAGTATTCAACAGATCCCTAGAGAAGCATTTGGATCAGACTGAATTCCTCTCTTAGGGTTCAAGTACCTTAAAAAGGAAAAAAACAAGTTTGCATAAGGTTTTTTTAACAAGGGAACAGGCCAGCCATCCATCTAGCCAGCTAGGATATTGAAAAAAAAAAAAGAATACAAAATCTACCATTATAATTTTTTTCATAGATAAAATAATTCTTGAAACCAACGACTAGCAAAAGAGTGGGCGATTCTCTTATAATAAACATCATGGAGTGGTGGAAAAAAGAAATGAAACCACAGAAAACGGGAAATTAACAAACAGATTATAATCAAAGATATGCACATAGCAAGAGAGAATATCTGAGTATTTGTCATTTCTACTCCTCAATGAATATGCACTTTTCTAAAAACAAGTTCGCTGAAATTCCTTAATTCCAGGTTGACGCACAAACCCACATTCTTGTAGGAAAGATTATGCATGCCTGAACATAATTTTACAATCCAAGCCAACAGTGCATCCAAACAGACGCCAAATTCATCCTAAACTTGGAAAAGGTAAAGGAATCGAAAAGAAGAATCCTTTTTACTTTCTCAAAACAAAGAATTCAAGAGTTACAGAGTAGGGGAGAATCACCAGCCAACCTTATCACAAGCATACCACCCCTGGGTCAAGACCGACTTGCACACGCCACAAGCTTTCCTGGCACTCTCTTTCTTCTCAAGCGCCGACGAATCCGCTGCCGCAGCAGACAGAACACCAACCCCCACCTTACTCTCCTTCTCTTCCCCTTTCACCTTTGGCTCCACAGAACCCGTGTAATTGATCAACCCCCATCCTTCGAGAAAATCGAACACCCTCCGAATCGACCCAGCATCGCCAACGAGCGTCCGCCGAACTTCCGTGTACGTCAGTTTCCGCAACGGATTCTGCCTAAACTTACTCACAATAAAATCTCTGTAGTATTTATAAACCCTAGGGTTTTTCGACGGCGGAGTCCGCGAGTCGAAGAATTCGGGGAGAAACCGGCACTCCGTCTCGTGAATCTTGTCGAAGGAAAACCACCCTGCAGAGATGCAAATGCACATAAAAAAGAGCGCTTTGAGGTTGAGTTCCTTTGGGAATTATGGTTTAAGAGGGGACTTACGCGAGTAGCTTGGGATGGCGATGGTAGGAAGGGAGGGTTTGGGTGGTGCGAGAGAAGCGGCGAGCTGTTTCGAATCGTTTGGGGCGGGTGAGGCTGGAAAGGAGGCGAGCTCGGGAGGGTTTTGGTTTTGGTTTTGGTTTTGGTTTTGGGGGGAGATGGTGGTTGGAGCGGCTTCTTCGGGAGGAAGAGGTGGACGTGGGGATGAAGTCGCCATCGCTGTGCAGGAGAGTCTCTGTTATGACGTCCGGAAGAAGAAAGGGCGGGAGAGTCGAAGGGAAGCGACTTGCAGTTGCCGTTGGGTGACGTCAAAGGCGTTGGAAAAACGGGAAGAGGAAGGCGACCGCAAGGAGAGCGGGAATTTCTGCGATCTCTCGAAATAGAGAATATAAGCCTCTGAAGTTTTGACTTTGATTTGGCGTACCAATTTTCAATTTTTATATGTTACTAGTGTTGCATTAGAGGTGCAGTTTAAGATGGTATATTTGTCAGTTTATGTGAATTAAACGTCTGTGAATGATCGGTTTAAGGGATTTTAGTAAAGGAGGTCTATTTTGTAATTTGAACTAAAAGTTACATTTGACGTCTGTAAAATCACGAATAATACAGGCTAATAAAAAAAATTGCGAATTTTTAGGCCAATGAGTGAATTTCTAAAGAGGAACATTCAATAAAAGCGATTGAATAAAATTAGAATAATAAAAATTAAATATCACCAATAACTTCACAATAGCATCCATGGAGCTAATCCTACTTAAGTTAAAATAGCCTATAGCGATGATGATGGTAAATGAACTATATAACATTGTTAATTAAAACACCAAGAATAATTATTAAAAATAAAATTATTATAATAGAAAAGTAAAACAATATCCATGTAGCTAATTCTACTTTAAAAGTTTTTTAATAAAAAAGATTAAAAATAATGATTGCAAGAATAGATCATAATAATTGATAAATAAATAAATTGGTTAAAATAGATAAGATAAAACAATTGCCTATTTTAAAAATTAAAATGAAAGAAGAGAAAAAAAAAACTATTTATTAGGTTGAAGAAGGCCTCTAAAAATCACCGATTTCACAATTTCCTCCGCCCGTTTATGATCGGCTGGTGGACGACATGTTAGTACTTGCTTTGCAGCAATAAAAAGGCCTAGCAGATAGCCTTCTCTCTCTCATCATCCTCAACGGCTCCACGGGAAGCCGGAAATGGCGGCTCTGGCAGGATTGCCTTGGTTGAGAATTAGGGTTTTTCCAGATATGCCTGCTTCAATTTTCCGCCCTTCTTATTCGCACAATCTCAGAATCTCCCCTTCTCGTAGGAATCTCTCCATCTCGGCGTCTTCGATTCCCAGTTCGAAGGCCGAAGGAGAAGTTCGGGTCCGTTTTGCTCCTTCCCCGACAGGAAATCTCCACGTAGGAGGAGCCAGGACTGCGCTATTCAACTACTTGTTTGCCAGGTCTGTCCGGTCAACATGCTCCGCATCTCCCTCTCCGCCCCCCCCAATAATTTTTCTTTTTCCAGAAGTTTGAACAGTTGAGGATTTTTTCTGAGCTTTCTGTTGAATCTTAACGTTTTAAGATGGCTTGCTCAGAAAAACGTGCACTTGATGGAAATTTAAGAAGGAAAAAAGAATTCTAGGACGAGTTAAAATCTCAACAGTCAATGCATGTGCAGTGTATATTGTCACTGATTCCAGTTGCTCTAATCAATGTAGTGGACTCAGGATGGACTCAAAAGTTATGTCCTTTTTCTGTTCAGATTAATGGAGTTATTAAATTAGTTGGTGCCAGTCTATTTTGGGATATTAATTCCTGTAATTGAATTTCCAGTAGGGTTTTGCGGCAACATTTAAAATTATGGAATTGAAATCGCAGCCTAGAATCCAGATCCTGGAAATAAATGGTGCTTTTGGCACCTTGGAAATAAATTGACTATTTAAAAATCAAATTCCAAGATTGAATTCCTGGAATTTGATTCATTACAGGGTGCAGTGTGCCAAGTGCTTTAGTTACTTTGGGTAGCTCCCTGGTGATTTTGGGTAGAAGCCTAAGTTTGTCAATATACCATTCTATTGTTTCAAACAACTTAAATGACAATAAGGGCTTATTCTCTGGTTTAATTATCGAATTAAACTAATTTCTTTAGGTCCAAAGGTGGGAAATTTGTTCTTCGAATTGAAGACACTGATTTGGAGAGATCTACTAAGAAGTCTGAGGAAGCAATGCTACAAGATCTAACTTGGCTTGGTCTTGACTGGGATGAAGGTAATGCTTCTGCCGCTGGATCATTCACCTGCATTAGACAGCTCAAATGAGATTTTAGGCAACCTAAGGAAAAAAGGTGAACTTTCGGAAAGTATTGGTTGTATAAAATTTTGAATCAGCCATGCCATATAAACTGATCCTCTGTGTTTTATTTTTATTTATTTCTCCTCAGACAAATAGTTACGAGAATGGAAAGCACTTCTACCTTTCAATCATTTCTGAGTTGAACATATGCTGTCTAAGTAGAATTTGCTGCTGTATAGAGTGTATAGCTTCTACCATTGAGTCTCATAAGGACAAAACATATTTCATTCACTGATGCCTAATGGATTAATATGTGAAATTTCAGGCCCTAATGCTGGTGGAGAAGTTGGTCCTTATAGACAATCAGAACGGAATGATTTGTACAAGCAATATGCCGAGAGGCTTTTGAAATCAGGTCATGTTTACCACTGTTTTTGTTCTAACAAGGTAACAATATGTAAGCCCTAACGTCTCACACATGTAAAATATATATTTTTTATTTTGTTTGTGGGCAGAAACATTTATATATTTGCTGAGTGATTATTCTTTATTTTTTTACAGGAATTGGAGAAAATGAAGGAGATAGCACAGTTGAAACAGCTTCCACCAGTATATACTGGAAAATGGGCCACTGCCACAGAGGAAGAAGTACATGAGGAACTGGAAAAGGGGACGCCATACACATATCGATTTCGGGTACCAAAGGAAGGGACACTTAAAATTAATGACCTAATTCGTGGTGAAGTAAGTTCCATTGTTAGTTTTAGTTTTCTATTAAAGAAGAACTGTGGTCTTTGGTTGTGCCTTAACCATCTCATATTTCAATGCATATTTAGCACTTCGTAGTATTTTCTGGTTTGAAGATAAAAGATCTGTATGATCCTTTCTGAAGATATACAATCCTCTTTGATAGTTCATCTTTCTCCTTGTTATATTTACTTGCATAGTTAATTGTGTACCTTGTTTTAATTGTTTGATAGTGTTGTGAAGGTCAGTTGGGGCTTGGATACACTTGGAGACTTTGTTATTATGAGAAGCAATGGCCAACCTGTATACAACTTCTGTGTCACAGTAGATGACGCTACCATGAAGATCTCGCATGTTATAAGGTATGTTTTAACTGTACAAAATACTACTGCAGCTTTATCTAGGATTTGAAATCAGTGCTATTTTATGCTGATAGTTGTTTCGCAAATCTTAAAATCTCCTTGCTTCTTGTTTCAGAGCAGAGGAGCATTTGCCGAATACCCTGAGGCAGGCATTGATATACAAAGTAATCCT
This sequence comes from Pouteria campechiana, assembly GCA_036873735.1. Lineage (NCBI taxonomy): Eukaryota > Viridiplantae > Streptophyta > Magnoliopsida > Ericales > Sapotaceae > Pouteria > Pouteria campechiana. The sequence goes on along the minus strand of JAYJMB010062862.1, from coordinate 13,948 downwards.
GCTGGACATGATCTTTGCCCCCGTTTTTCTATTTCATGAGTTCTTTCTCCCTCAGTGAAGCAGTGCTGAAAGTTCTGAGATGTTTACATTATTCTTTCACAGGCTCTAGGTTTTCCAATGCCTTACTTTGCACATGTTTCTCTGATTCTTGCTCCTGACAGGAGTAAACTATCCAAACGTCATGGAGCAACATCTGTGGGTCAGGTAGTACAGTTTCCTAGCTTGTTCTGGTATTCCTTTGATAGATATTGAATTGTGGTGCCTAGCAATTAATTTTAACCGAGTTCTAGAGAAGTTAGTTTGACAAAGTTTAGTTGTGGGTTGTTAATTGTTGTTCTGCCTTTTCTTTTTCTTTTTCGGCAGTTCAGAGAGATGGGCTATTTGCCTCAAGCCATGGTGAACTACCTAGCACTTCTGGGCTGGGGTGATGGCACAGAAAATGAATTTTTCACCCTAGAACAGCTTGGTCAGTATTTCTATTTTCCTGCTAAAATATCTTCATATGCTGATGATGCATGTGAAGATTAAGTAGGATGGACAATATGGATATCCAGATTCCACTGATTTGCAGTAAATGTCATTGTTACAGTAGAAAAATTTTCAATTGATCGTGTCAATAAGAGTGGAGCTATTTTTGATTCAACAAAGTTAAGGTATTGTATATACAATATTGAAGTACAGTTCATTTAGCTTTAGCTGCTTTCATTTGGTGTTCTTGATGGCAACATCAGTATTGTTCTAGTTCTTTACTGACATGTTCTTTAACCCCCTCTCCCACGTGCTAAAAAGGTGGATGAATGGGCAACATTTAAGAGCCCTTCCGTCAGATGATTTGGTTAAAATCCTTGGTGAACGCTGGAAGAGCTCAGGAATACTGATTGGATCCGAAGGAGAATTTGTGAAAGTAAGGGTTTGCTTTTCCAACCCTCAACTGAATGTGTTTATAATTTCCAAGGCAGTGGCTAGCACATCATCAGTAACCCCCTCTGTCATGGCTGGCATTACCCCTTTCTCTGTTTCATATTATGTCCACCAATCCATCTTATCCTCTTCTATTCCTTTTCTTAATGTTCAGCTGAGCTGACACTGACTTGTCTGGTATAAGACCAAAATTAGGTGACAATCAGAGTGGAGCATCTAGCACAGGCTTGGAAATTGGTACTTCGCTGTGTAAACTGAGAGTCAAGTGATATAAACAGCAGAAGATTCAATATCTTTTTCCTCCCCTTTCACTTGGCTTTTTGACCTTATGTTTCTACTATTACAAGCTGATACTCCCAGTCTAACTACGTTTCTACTATTACAAGCTGATACTC
>JAYJMB010062852.1:0-26009 GCA_036873735.1 Pouteria campechiana | reverse complement strand
TCATGTTTATATTAATAATCCACTCAATTTCATAACTTTTTCATAATAATTTTCTCAAAAATTTAATTATACAACCTGTTGACCTGACAAAAAATACCAAAACTTCAGATTAGAAAAAATTTACATTTTTGAAATTTTCAAGGCCTTACATTATCACACCATACATCACCATACCCGACCTCCAACCACCACATCCCCTAGTCATCGCATATATCACGTCACATGAATTCATACATACATAAATGCACATCTCACATATATAAAATTTCATCAACTAATGCATCAATCAAGGTAGATTAGGCTCATAGCAACCATTTCAATGTTAATCATACGGGGGAATACATTATCTACCAAAACAACTCAGTTCCACCATAGTAGAATCTAATGGCAATCAACATGCAGGAATTAACCAGTTCATCATTCTCAATCACAACACACATAACAATTCATTCAATTAGTGATACCCAGGCATGCCATCATTTATGACAATCAATTATTAGTCCCTTATATAGTGGTAGCTCAAGAGGGGGGGGGGGTGTGAAATGAGTTTTAAAACTTTTGGCCAAATCAAATGATTAAAGTGCTAAAAGAATAAGTAAAACAGATTACACAACACATAGCACACAACTTTTATAGTGGTTCGGCCCTTCCTAGATTCCTACTTCACTTATCTAAGTTAGTCTCCTTTACTGAACTCAGGTTCCACTAATACCTTGATCAACCTGACTAAACACACATTGGTTTTACAATAAGCTCACTAACTAACTTACTGGTTTTCCAAGCTATCCAGAAACTTTCACGACTTGTTGATTTTCAAAGCTCAGCATTTTAGCAAGTTCCCTACTTGATTATCTTAATACAAAAATACTAAGCGCTCTGCTTGTGTTTCCAAATACTAAAATGAAATGTACAGATTGTTGTCTCTTACTTAGACAGATTTGTACATAAAATTCGGAACTTTCAATAAATGAATAAATAGTGACAGTGAAAGATTCAAACTCCTTGATTGAGAAATGATTTAGGCTTTGAAGGCTTCTAATAGAGATGTAGCCGTTGGAGTTGAACTTTGAAGAAGGATTTTGAATGCTCTTTGTATTTTCAGCAATGTTCAATGATATTCAAAAAATTAGTTCCTTTGCTTCTGAATCTCTCTTTTATAGGTTGAGAGAGATTTTTCTGATGCTGACTTTGGCAGATATTTAAATGTTCGAAAACATTTTTTTTACCTTACATTTTGTCTAATGTTTGACTTTGTTGTATTCTGGTATCGGTCTGCTACTCTATCGCTAACTTTTCTCAATGTTCACTTTTGTCATGGGTGTTCCGAAGTTGCTTCTTTAGTTACTCCAAAGAGACGAGTGAACAGATGATGTCTTGATTGATTTAGGATGTTCAAATTAGTTTGCTTCAAATTCTCTGAAATGGTAATAAGCCTTCTTAATTGCAACAGTCCTTTGTAGAAAGAGATTTGGATTTTCTGAACTTCTAATGCTTCAAAAAGGTGACTCCGAAGCAGTGTTTAATGTCTCCGAAGCTTGTTTATTATCTCTCAAGTAAAGCCTCGAGGACTTCAAAGTAGGTCTGTTTACTCCAAAGCTTGTTCGAATTTACTCTGAAACGTGACTCTAAGTTCTCCGAAGCATATCTGTTTACTCTGAAGTATAGCTGATTAACTCCGAAGCTTTGTTATTGACTTGAAGTGTGCCTATCAACTCCTAGGCATGCTTTGATGCCTCCAAAGTTGTTCTAGTTAATTCCAAAGCTTCCCATGAAGTCTCTGAAGCTTGTCTCGGCTGACTCCGAAGCTTTCCAATTAACTTTGAAACTTGTCCGAAGCTTATCTATTTACTCTGAAACATATTTATAACAACTCCAAAGTGTTCCATTTTTCTCTGAAGCTTGCTATGAAGACTTCGACACTTGTTTTGAATATCTCCGTGCTATACTATGATAATTTCTGAAGCTTTGACCATTTTACTCTGAAGATCTTTGTGATGACTCCAAAGCAATTCAATTTGCTCTGAAATGTGTTGAGATGACTCTGAAGATGCTTTTGTTTGCTTCGAAGCATGTCTTCAATCATTTTAAAATTTTTATTTTCTTGATTTAAGTATATATGAAATTTATATACTTAATTTTGAAAGAGCATTTACTTTATATCTTCCTTTTATCATTATGAAGGTTATTCTCAAGTTGAGTATAAGTTAATATTTCTGCAACATACTTGAGAACAGATTGTTAGTACCTTGTTTCACTCATGTCTTTGCTCATCATAAAACATACTTGGTTAAGAATGTTCATCATCAAAATCAAATTAGATAGTATGTTCAACATTTTTCCCTTTTTTATGATGATAAAATAGTGAGTGATATACTTTTCAACACTTGTCTAACAATAAACTTAAGTAACTTATTTTGCAGATATTTCAAAAAAATTTCTATTAACTAAATTAGTGCAACTCCCCCTAAATTTATGCACTGTATTTCATATAATCAGAGATATCAACAGAAATTTTCATTCACATACCGTTTTAGTTTTATCACATTTTCCCCCTTTTTGTCATAATAAAAAAAAGGAAACAAACAACAGTATGATACAAAAAAATGCATATATATTGAACTTTTCATTGAAAATTTTCAGATGCAATGAATATACAACAGAGAAATTACAAAAAGAAATTACATCAGAGAGAAAAAAAAATTAGAAGGCGGCAGGTATATTTGGGTGGTTTGGGTTTTCTCTGGTTGGTCTTGAGAAAGACATCCTCGAGAGGTGGAAGAGGTGGCTTGGGTTCAGAAGAAGATGGCATAGGAGAGGGCTTAGATGTTCTAGCCCTCTAGCCCTTTTTGGTGGAGATGGGATGAAAAATGGATCTTTGGGAACTGCTACAGGTGGTTCATGAGTATAAGCAATTGGTCCATAGTCTGTAAGGTATATGAAGTTAATACACTCCCCTAACTTTAGGTCTAGCAATTCAGGGAAGACTGGATGAAGACCTTTTAAAATATTTTCTGTGTTTGCATTCATTCTTGCTCCATACTCCCGATAGTAAATAGCTATTCTCTCAAAAGGAGCCTTTTTGTGTTCTTTGGGAGGTGGAATTCTAGGCTTCCTTTTTGGTTTTGAAGGAGATGGTTGAGATGAAGAAGGTAATGGTCTTGGTAGTGGTTTCGGTTTAGGGATAGCAGGTGGCTTTTTGGTTAGTGGAAGAAGGTGATTTTCTGATATTTTTTATTTTGGAAGAAGGTGAAGAAGGTAGTGGAAGAGGTTGACACCATGGTGGAGGTTGTATCTGCCTTATCCTTTCTTGGATAGAAGGATCATTCATCTAAGGATATGGGAGAGGCAGATTGTCAGTAATGGCCTCTAAGGTGGCATTGTTGTAGAAAGTGAATTCTTACTTAGTGAGAATAAAGAATTTATGAGGACTTGAGGGAGATGGAAACTCTTTTCTAAGAGGTTTTGACATTGGAAGCATTTTAAGAAGTTTCTCAGAGTAATTTTGAAGAATTGACTATCTATCAGGAATGTGAATTTTGTGGTTCTTTGGAGTTAATGGAGGATCAAGAAGAAGTAGAATCCTATGAAGAATTTTAGGATCTCAAGTTTAGAGAATGGATATTCTCGAGGGTGTAGATGGATATTTTGAGAAAGAAATACTCTAACAACTTCAAAAATGATTGCTAACTTAATCCTAAACTTTGATTCTGTCATCCTGATTAGATTGGATATTCAAAGGAGAAAATTAGGATTATCATCAACAACTATTCTTTGATAAGTATGTGGAGGACTTTGAGGTGGAGAGGGAGGATATAACCATTCTGGAGGAGGTTTGAAATTTGGTGGCATGTTTAGAGGGTTGTCCTACTCTGGTGGAATTTCCTCAATCTTTCAGGTAATACTATTCCTTCTTTAATGAATTCCATCCACTTATCCATGCCATAGATGGATGGTCCTGGTTTATGTATGAAATATGCTCTAGGAAGAGGAACAATGATGGGATATTTTCTATGTCGAACAATAACTCTATGAGGATTGGAAAGATAATCCTCTGGCAATGGTGCATCTGATGATGATATTTGTGTTGGAGGAGGTTGACTCTCAGGTTGAGCAACCTCTGGAATAATAGATGATGATAATGGATGAGGAAGTGAGGTGAAGACGTCACTGTTATTGGTGAGTTATCTCTGACTTGTGATGAGTGATGTGGAGGTGATGGAAAGTGAGTTTGAGGTAGATAAAAATGGGTTTGAGGTGGAGTGAAATGGGAATGAGGTGGAGTGAAATAGGAATGATAGGTTTGACCTTTAAATGATTCTGCTAGAGCTTGTAGAGAATCAAGTCACTAGTCAATCTTATTAGCCCTCAGGATCATAGATGACATGGCAGTTGAAAGATTATAATCCATTCTATTCATTTGGAGGGCTAAGGTATGCAAAAAGTGTTCAATCATGACTAATCTGTCCTCTAGGTGTTGTGGGATTTGTTGTGAAGTGGGATTGATGAGGTGGATGTTGATCAGTATGAGTGGGTCTAATGGGTGAAGGGGATTTGATGGGAGTGTGTGATGACATGTTTGCTGCCGTTGTTTCTTCATGTACATTCTCTCTCAAAAATTTTTCTACAATATCTTCTATGTCTATTCTTTGTTCCTCTCTTGGAACTTCTTCTATTCTCTCAGCTTTTGTTTATTCTTCTCTACTAGAGACTTCCTCTCTTGTTTCTGCTGGTGGACTTATGAAGTCCTGTCTTTCAGTTTTTTCTTCTTCTTCATGTGAGGAGAGTTCTTGCCTTTGTTCAATAGCCTGTTCTGTATCATCTCCTCTTTCTGGACTTTCATTAGGTCTAGATCCTTTCAATCGATTTGCTCTTCTTGGTCTTTCAGAGATCCAACCATGTGCAGTCTGCTTAAAGCCCATCTTTTTTAGAGCTTTCTCATCCAATTTGTTGTGTTTCTTGGAAGCTCTTCATTATCATTTGAGATATCTACTCCTGCTTCGTTGATCAACTTGGTTAAAGTCATTCCATAAGGTAAAGGAAACCTTGTGGTGCTTTTGATCAAGTGAATGTGGTCTATCATCAGTCTGGCTAGATTCAGTTTTCTTTTATTCTTTAATGCCCATATTATTCTGGCATCTTTCTCAGATACATCACCAGTAGCTCGTCTTCTAGAATACACATTGTTCATAAACAATGAGATATTCTAGTTTGAGATTTGCATTCAAATGACTAGCATGCAAATAATTCTCCTTTTCATCTATCTCAGTTTTTGCTAAATTTGAGAATATCATTGCTCTAGAAGGCCATACAATCTTTTCTTCTTCTTCAGAGAGATTGAAGCAATTCCTTAAACTCTTTATGGATAGTTCAATTTCTATTTCTCCTATTCATGATTTTTTTTATTCTAGTATTGAGATTACAGATCAGTGCCCTTACTAGTCTTGGATACAAATTCTCTCTGTTACTCACATAAGCATTCCTGCTTTGGTAACTTAACCATCCAGACACTTCTAATTCCATACCAAAGGCTCCAAAATTGAATATTTTTTGTTTGATTATCCTCCTGTCCTTGTATCTTTCTATGAATTTAGAATAATCAGATTAACTATTAAGAAAGACTACCTTAAGTGTATCAGCTTCTCATCTTGCCTTTTTGGATCCTTTTCTCTGTGGAGATTCATCTCTTTCTTTTCTCTTACTTTCAGCTCCTTTTGTTCTTACCAATTTGCCAAAGAATTCTAGGTTTTGAAAAGGAAATGGGATTTCTGGAAGAGACATGGGAGAAGGTAGGAAAGGAGACTGAGAGTTAATACTGAGATTTGAAAATAGCGAGAAGATGGACAGTCTTCTCTGAAATGGGGGTTTTTAGAGTTCAGAGGGGAAGAGTTTAGTTTTTCGGAGAGATTATTCTGTTGTTTCCAAAGCGTACTGTGACATCTTTGAAGTATACTTGACACTTTCGAAGCTTTTCTTGATTATCTCTGAAACACATTATAATATCTCTAAAGCTTTAAAAAAGAACTCCAAAGTGCATTATGACTACTCCGAAGCTTTTTCAATCTTCTCCAAAGCTTTTTTAGTTTTTTCTGAAGGTTTGTCAATCTTCTCTGAAGGTTTCTAATTTTCTCCGAAACACACTTGTAACTTCTCTGAAGTGTTTAATTTTACTCTGAAGCTTGCTATGAAGATTCTGACACTTTTTCAATGTTCTTCGAAGTATGTTGTAATGTCTCTGAAACATTTTGTGAAGACTCTGACACTTTTTCAATGTTCTCCGAAGCATCCTCGAACATCTCCAAAGCGTTCCCAAACATCTCCAAAGTTTGTTATAACTACTTTGAAGCATTTCAAACCACTTCGAAGAGTGTTGAAAAGACTAAAGTTACTCTTGTTTTCTCTGAAACGTGTTTTCAATATTTCATAATTTTTGTTTTATTGATTTAGGTATATATGTAATTCATATACCTATTTTTAATTAGCATTTTTTTGTTTCTTCCTTTTATCATTAATATTTCTGCAACATTCTTGAAAACGGATTGTTAGCACCTTAATGTTTCATGTATATTTTTGCTCATCATCAAAATACACATGAAGAATGTTCGTCATCTAAATCAAGCTAATAATATGCTCAACACAAACCTCTTCAGTTACTACATATGGATTTAGTTGGTCCAACAAGAATAAGAAGCCTTGGAGGGAAATATTATGCATATGTCATTGTAGATGACTTTAGCAGATTTACCTGGGTAGTATCTCTAACATCCAAAGATGAAACCTTTTCATTCTTTGAAGTATTTTTCAAACATGTACAGAAGGAACAAAGCTCTCATATAGTTGCCATAAGGAGTGATCATAGTGGAGAGTTTGAAAACTATAGACTCACTCATTTCTATGAAAATAATGGAATTCTTCATACTTTCTCTGCACCAAGAACACCCCAACAAAATGGAGTAGCTAAAAGGAAAAGCAGATCCTTGCAAGAGATGGCAAGGACAATGTTGAGTGAATACAGTTATCCATAATATTTTTGGGCTGACGCAATGAACACAGTATGTTATATTATTAACAGAATCTTTGTTAGATCCATACTCAACAAAACTCCATTTGAATTATATTATGGCAAGAAATCAAATATTTCATATTTTCATGCTTTTGGTTGTAAATGCTTTATTCTTAACAATGCAATGAAAACAGAGGCAAATTTGAAGACAAATCTGATGAAGGCATCTTCCTTGGTTATTCTATTGTTAGTAAAGTATTTAGAGTCTACAATTTGAAAAGTAAGACTATAGAAGAATCTATTCATGTAAAATTTGATGAAAATACTAATTCCTCTAGTAGGACAAGTGATTTTGATGATGAGACAGGTGAACTAATAACTTCATTTGAGAAAATAAAAATACAAGACAAAGAAGGGGATCCCTCGCAATTAGAAACACAAATGAATGAAGAAGAAATAGACAATGGACCATCCATCACTGAGGTAAACAATGAAGGTAATGATATTTTTCCCAAAGATTGGAGATTTATGTATGATCACCCTGAAAGTCAGATAATTGGTGATGTATTTGACATAGTTAGAACTAGATCTTCTTATCACCAAGTATGTGGCAATTTTTTTTTTATTTCTCAAATAGAACCAACTTGCATAGATCAGGCCTTAGAAGATGAAAACTGGATTTCACATATGCAAGAAGAATTAGACCAATTCAAAAGAAATAATGTTTGGACTATTGTTCCAAGACCAAATCATTAATCTGCAATAGGAACTAAATGGGTCCTTAGGAACAAATTAAATGAATCTGAAATTGTAGCAAGAAATAAAGCAAGATTAGTAGCAAAAGGGCACTGTCTGGAAGAAGGCATTGATTTGAAGAATCATATGCTCTTGTTGCAAGAATTGAAGCCATTAGAATGATTCTTGCATTTACATCTTTTATGAATTTCAAGTTATATCTAATGGATGTAAAGAGTGCATTCTTTAATGAATTTATTAATGAAGAGGTCTATATAGAACAACCACCTGGGTTTGAAGAACTCTTAACCCAAATCATGTATTCAAACTTAAGAAAGCCCTCTATGGTTTAAAACAAGCTCCTAGAGCCTGGTAAGAAAGGTTAAGCAAATTTCTCATTGAGAAAGGGTTTTCAAGAGGCAAAGTTGATATTACTCTCTTCATTAAGCATGCAACAAAAGATATTCTCATAGTTCAAGTATATGTTGATGATATAGTATTTGGTAGAACTAATGAAAATCTTTTTAAAGAATTTTCTAAGACAATGCAGGGAGAATTTGAAATGAGCTTGATGGGTGAACTCAACTTATTCTTGGGACTGCAAATTAAGCAGATGAAAGAAGGAATCTTCATTCACTAGGCCAAATACACAAAAGAACTGCTAAAGAAATTCAACATTGAAGATGGAAAAAGGTATGGGATACTAATGAGTACTTCAATAAAAATGGACAAAGATGAAAGATATAAGTCTATTTGCCAAAAAATTTACAAAAGCATGATAGCATCTCTACTATATTTAACTGCTAGTAGACATTACATAATGTTTAGTATATACATGTGTGCTAGATTCCAATCAAAACCAAAAGAGTCACATCTTATTGTTGTAAAAAGAATATTTAGATATCTTTTAGATACACCTAATCTTGGATTATGGTATCCAAAAGGTTTAGATTTTAATTTAATAGGTTACTCAGATGCAGATTTTGCTAGATATAAAGTAAATCAAAAGAGTACCTCAGGATCTTACTAATTTTTAGGAAGCATGATCATCCATGGCTTTCTACGAAATAAACATCAGTTGCATTATCAACTGCTGAGATTGAATATGTAGCAACAGGCAGCTATTGTGCATAGATCTTATGGATGAAACAATAATTAAAAGACTTTGGCCTTAACTTTGTTGTTATACCTATCAGATGTGACAACACTAGTGCTATAAACCTGACTAAGGATCCAGTTCTACATTCTAGAACTAAGCATATAGAAATCAGACATTATTTTATTAGGGACCATGTTCAAAATTATGACATTAGCTTAGAATTTGTCTCAACAGAAAATCAGCTAGCAGATATTTTCACAAAACCATTACCTGAAGAAAGATTTAAAATGATAAGAAGAAAACTAGGCATTGTAGATCCTAATGCATAAAATGCTTAATTTATCAAACAAATTAGCCATTCGCTATTCTCATCTATGCAAAATAGAAAATGAAATAAATTCAAATCTTTCATGTTCCAAGAAATATATAAATACATATTTAATTATCTATCTTGATAATAACTGCTGAATAAACATGAATTAATAATTAATATATATATAACTTAAAACCTAAAACTCCAAAAATCTATCTTACAAAGGAGTTAAGTCAGATTTCGGACTTTGGAGTCTCTGAAGCCCCAAACAAAAGTCTCCAAAGGCCCAAACAAAAGCATCCAAAGATTGGCAAAGGCCTCAGAAGCAATGCTTCGGAATATCTGAAACCCCAAAGTAAATAATCTCCTTCGGAGTATCCGAAGCCAAAGCACTTTAGTGTTTAGAAAATCTTTTAAAAACAAATATGAAAGTGCAATGTTCATTCAAAACCTCTCCGAAAACCTAAACCCTTCTTCTCCAAACTCTTGAAACCCCCATTTCAGAGAAGATGATCCATCTTCCCACTTCTTTTAAATCTAAGTCTCATTTTTCTCCATTCACCTTCCTACCTTCTCCAACTTCACTACCATAAATCCCATTTTCTTTCCAAAATCCTAAAACATTTTGTTGAAATGGCGAGAACAAAAGATGTAGAAAGTAAGAGAAAGGAAAGAGAAAATTCTCCATAGAAAAGAGCAACCAAGAAGGTAAGATGTGAAAGTTATACACTGGAGGTAATCTTTCTAAATAGCTCTTCTAATTACTCTAGATTTATAGAAAGATATGAGGACAGGAGGACAATAAAAGGAAAAATCTTCAATTTTAGAGCCTTTGGAATGGAATTCGAAGTATCTGAATGGTTAAAATACCAAGGTTAGGATGCCTATGTGAGTTATAGAGATAATTTGTATTTGAGACTAGTAAGAGCTCTAATCTGTAATCTCAACATCAAAACCGAAAGATCATGGATAGGAGAAACAGAAATTGAACTATCCCAAGAAAGTTTAAGGAATTGCTTCAATCTCTTTGAAGAAGAAGAAGAAGAGATTGTATGGCCTTCAAGAGCAATGCTATTCTCAAACTTAGTAGAAACTGAGATAGACGAAAAGGAGAATTATTTGCAAGCTAGTCACTTGAATGCAAATCTCAGGCTAGCTTATCTCATTGTTATGAACAATGTATATCCTAGAAGAGGAGCTGCAAGAGATGTATCTGAGAAAGATGCCAGAATCATATGGGCATTAAAGAATAGAAGAAAATTAAATCTAGCCAGACTAATGATAGATCATATACACTTGATCAAGAGCGCCACAAGGTTTCCTTTACCTTATGGCATGACTCAGACTAAGTTGATCAAGGAAGCAGGAGTAGAAGTCTCAAATGAGAATGAAGAACTTTCAAGGAACATAGACAAATTGGATGAAAAAGCTCTGAAAAGAATTTGTTTTCAGCATACTGCACAGGGTTGGATTTTTGAAAGACCAAGAACAGCAACTCAGTTGAAAGGATCTAGACTTGATGCAAGTCCAGAAAGAGAAAATGATATCATTATTATAGAATAGGCTACTGAACAAGGACAAGAACTTTCCTTACATGAAGAAGAAGAGATAATTGAAAGAAAAGAGTTCATTAGTCCATCAGTAGAAGGAATAGAGGAATTCTCCAGTAGAGAGGAACAAGCAAAAGCTGAGAGAATAGAAGAACTTCCAAGAGAAGAACAAAGAATAGACATTGAAGATATTGTAGAAGAAATTTTGAGAAAAGATGTACATAAAGATACAGCAGCAATCAAAATATCTTCACACACCCCCATCAAAACCCCTTTATCCATTAGACCCTCTCACATTGATCAACCATCCAACTCATCAATTCCCACTCCACAACCTATCTCAAAGGACCTAGAGGATAGAATAACCATGATTGAACACTTTCTGTTTACTCTAGTCCTTCAAATGAATAGAATGGATCATACTCTTAGCACTGTTATGTCTTCCATGATCCTTAGAGCTGATAAGATTGACTAGAGACTTAATTCTCTATAAGCTTTAGCAGAATCATTTAGAGGTTAAACCTATCATCAACACTCTTAGCCACCTCATCCTCATTTCTCTCCACCTCCAACTCATTTTTCTTCACATCCCCATCATTTTTATCCACCCAAACTAAACTCTCCCATTACAGTGATGTCTTCAACCTCAATGTCTTCACATCTATCATCCCCAATAATTCTAGAGGTTAATCAATCTGTGGATCAACCTACCTACTCAACTTCCATCATTCTATACATTCCCCTTCCACAAATACAAACTTCTCCTCCATCACCACCACCATCAATTTCAACCACAGAAGATAACACTCACACTTCCTTTTATTATATTTGGATTCCATCATGATATGAAAATCCCATGGATTTATTAATGGAATATATCAGAACAAGAGTATTTTTCCCTGAAAGAATCGAGGAAATCTCACTAGAATGGGACCCCCTATAAATTGTCCACCACAAAGAAAAGTTGTTGATGATATTCTAATTTTCTTCTTCGTATAACTAATCCATCAGGATGATAGACTCTGAGCTTGCAAGTAAAATAAAAATCAAATCTAAAGTTGCTAGGATGTTTCTCTCTCAATCAATTCATCTATCTCCTCAAGAATATCTATTTTCCGAACTTGAGGATCCTAACTTTTTACATCGAATTCAATCTCTTCCTAATCCTCCTTTTACTCCAAAGAACCACAAAATTCACATCCTTAATAAAAAGTCAATTCTTCAAAATTACTCTGAGAAACTCCTTCAATTGCTTCCAATGTCAAGACCTCCAAGAAATGAGTTACCATCTCCATCAAGTCCTCATAAATTCTTTATTCTCACCAAGGAAGAATTAACTTTCTACAATAATACCAACCTAGAGGCCATTATGGATAATCTGCCTCTCTCATATCCTCAAATGGATGATCCTTCTCTCCAAGACAGAATAAGGCAAATACAGTCTCCACCAAGGTATCAACCTCTTCCACCACCTTCTTAACCTACTTCAAAAGCTAAAACTCCTAAAAAACCACCTCCTTCCACTACCAAAACCAAAAAATCACCTGCTGTCCCAAAACTAAAATAAAAATCAATTACCAAACCAAAACTATCACCTTCTTCATCTCATCCATCCACCTCAAAACCAAAATGAAAGCCTAGAATTACACCTCCCAAAGAGCATAAGAAGGCTCCTTTTGAGAGAATCACTATATACCATCAGAAGTATCAAGCTCGAATGAATGCAAACATAGAAAATCTCTTGAAAGGGCTTTTTGTAGTCTTTCCTGAACTGCTGAATCTAACATTTCAAGAGAGAATTGATCTCATCTATGTTCATGACCATAGACCCATTGCAGACACACATAAATCTCCTATGGCAGTTCCATAGAATCCATTTTTCATCCCTCCTCCACCAAAAAGGGCTAGAACATCCAAGCCTTCTCCCACACCATCTTCCTCTGAACCCAAGCCACCCCTTCCACCTCTTCAAGATATCCTTCTCAAGACCTACTAGAGAAAACCCAAACCACCTAAATAGATCTGCTATATTTTATATTTTTTTCTTTGATGTAATTTCTTTTGTATTTTCTCTGATGTATCTACGTTGTATCTAAAATTTTGAAAAGTTTAATATATATGCATTTTTTCTTTCACATGATTATATATAACTCTTGATGATTATTTTCACCTTTTTGATTATGACAAAAAGGGGGAGAAAATGTTATTTGTGATACAAACTAAATGATATTTGCAAAGAATGAAAATTTCTATTACATGAAATTCAGTTAAAATAATGTGCATCAACTCAGGGGGAGCTACACTAATTTAGTCAATTGAAAATTTTCTAAAATATTTGCAAAATAAGTTGCTTTAAATTTATTGTTAGACAATTTTTGAAAGGTATATCGCTCATTGTTTTGTCATCATCAAAAAGGGGGAGAATGTTGAACCATGTTAACTAGCTTGATTTTGATGACGAACATTAATAACCAGGTATCTTTTGATGACGAGCAAAGACACGAGTGAAACATTAAGGTACTAACAATTTATTCTCAAGTATGTTGTAGAAATATTAACTCACACTCAACTTGAGAATAACCTTTATGATGGCAAAAGGAAGATACAAAGTAAATGCTCTTTCAAAATTAACTATATAAATTTCAAATATACTTAAATCAAGAAAATAGAAATTTTGAAGTATTGAAGACATGCTTTGGCGCCAATAGAAGCAACTTTGGAATAACATGTTTTGGAGCAAATTGGATTGCCTCAAAAACTTCTAAATGAACTTTAGAGAAAATGGTTAACACTTAGGAATTGTTGTAGCATGGCTCGAAAAAATTCAGACAAGTTTCGGAGATCTAATAGTAAGCTTTGGAATACATTAGTCAAGGCTTCGAACAAGTTTCTGAGTAAACACAAGTTTCAGAGCAAATTGGAAAGCATCGGAGTCTTCATAAGCACGCTTCAGAGTAAAATAAAAAGCTTCAGAATTGTTACAATGCATTTCAGAGTCATTACAGAGAAGCTTCGGACAAGTTTCAAAGTGTCATAGCATACTTCAGATATGATTGCAAAGCTTTGGAGAAAAATACAAGATAAGCTTCAGAATCCTCATAGTAAGTTTCAGAGCTGTCGCAAGCACACTTTAGAATTTTTTCTTGGCTACGAAAGTGTTACAGCATACTTCGAAGATAATCAAGAAAGCTTCGAAACTCTCGAGTATGCTTCAGAGTAAACAGATATGCTTTAAAGAACTTGGAGTCATGTTTTGGAGTGAATTCAAGTATACTTCGAAGTACTTTTCTGAAAGCATTAAAAGTTAAGAAAATCCAAACTTCTCTTTGCAAAGAACTATTGCGACTAAGAAGGATTATAATCACTTTGGAGAATCTAAAGAAAAATATATCAAGTCATCCAAAATCTTTCAAGACATCAACTGTTTACTTATCTCTTTAGAGTAATTGAAGAAGCAACTTTAGAACACCCATGACGAAAGTGAACGTTGAGAAAAGTCAATGACAGAGTAGCAGACTGATACTAGAATTCAGTAAAGTCAGAGGTCAAACAAAATATATGGTAAAGAAAAATATTTTTGAACGTTTGAATGTCTGCCAAAGTCAGCAACGGAAAAATCTCTCCTAACCTATAAAAAAGAGATTCAAAAGCAAAAGAAAACAAATTCTTGAATATCATTGATCATTGCTGAAAATATGAAGAGCATTTAAAATCTTCCTTCAAAGTTCAACTCCAATGCTACATCTCTGTCAGAAGCCCTCAAAGTCTAAATCGCTTCTCAATCAAGGAATTTGAATCTTTTAGTCTCATTTGCTTATTCATTTATTAAAAGTTTAGAATTTTATATACAAATTTATCTAAGTAAGAGACATCAATCTGTACACTTCATTTTATTATTTGGAACACAAGAAGAGTGCTTGGTGTTTCTGTATTGAGATAAGCAAATAGGGAACTTGCTGAAAGGGTATAAGTTTGTTGGTGAGCTTTGAAAACTAACAAGTTGTGAAAGTTTCTAGTTAGCTTGGAAAACCAGTAAGTTGGTTGGTGGGCTTATTGTAAAACCAACGTGTATTTGATCAGGTGGAGTAGGAACCTAGAAAGGGTCAAACCACTATAAAAATCTTGTGCTGTATGTTTTGCAATCTATTTTACTTATTCATTTAGCACTTTAATTATTTGATTTGGCCAAAAAGTTTTAAAGCTCAATTCACCCTCCCTCTTGAGCTACCATTGTATAAGGGACTAATAATATCAAGATGTATATGCTTTCATAAATGATATTCCAATATGGCATGCATATTTTAAGCATATCTTTCTATATTTCAAGCTTTCTATACTAGAAGCATCATTAGCATAAATCAAGTCTTAAGACAAGTTTTGTTGTTATCAAAATCATACAATAATCCCAATAGAACCAACTTCGCTTACTGAAAGTTGAAAATAAAGCAATTCATTATAGCCAATGATATGGAGTCTTGGGAGGCCATTAAAGTTGGAGTCACTCTTCCCACTATTGAAGTAGATGCATGGACTAATGAGGTAGCCACCTCATTCCAAAATAATGCAATGGCTATGAACTCTTTATTTTGTGGACTATCTTCATCTAAGTTTGATAGAGTATCCTCTTTCACTATTGCAAAAGGAATTTGGGATAAATTGGTATCTTTATATGAAAGATCCTCACAAGTCAAAGGAACTAGAAGAAATATGTTGATAAGAGAACTTAAAAACTTTAAGATGAAAGAAGGAGAAAGCATATCAGAAATGTATGCTCATTTTTTTTAAAGTTACTAATGCTCTGAAAAGATTAGAAAAAGAAGTCATAAATTCTAAATAGGTAATGAAGATACTGAGGGCACTACTAGAATCTTGGAACCAGAAGATTACAACAATAGAGGAAGGAAATGACCTAAATACTCTTTTGGTTGACAATCTCATCAACTCACTGATGTCACATGAGTTGATCAAAAGTAAAAGAGAGGAGCCAACAAAGCCAAAGAAAAGTATTGCTCTCAAAGTGACCAAAGAGAGCAATAGAGATTCGGCATCACAACCTGAAGATGATATGGCCATATTTGTCAAAAACTTTAAAACGTTTGCAAGAAGCAGTAGAGGTAGCACCTCAAGGAGGTAGCCTAGAAAATAGGAGAAAATGGCTAAAAGAAAGAAGGATCTCCCCACATGCTATAGATGTGGAGGATCGGACACATATCTACTGAGTATTCCGATGAAGAAAAAGTAAATATGAATGAGAAGGATGAAAGAAAAGAAAAAAAATACTTCAAGAAGTCTTCAAGAAACCAAGCCAAAGGAATGTACATGAATGATGAAGACTCATTAGAGATAAGCTCAAGTGATAAAGGTGACAATGAAGTTGGACACCTCACAAAAATATACTGCATGGCCTAGATGTAAAAAAAATCAACAGATTAAATCACCATCAAAGAGCAATGCACAATTGAGCTAGAGACAGAGGTAAACTCTTACTACTCTTATAATTCTGACTCTTCAAGCATAAATAACACTTATATCAAATGCAAAAAGTTTGATGAGTTATAATAATTATACAACTCCCTCTTCAGTGAGTTTGAATTACTTAGCTAAAAACTAACTCAAAAGAAAAGATACTTTGATGCAACTGTGAAAGTAAATTCTATACTGGCAAAAAGAAATTTTTCTCTACAAAAAGAGGTTGGAAATCTAAAGAAGGAGATAAAAATATTAAATAGTATGTTGAGTAAATTCTCCAATCCAGGAGGATCTGTGGCCAAGTTCATGAGAATGATCAGTCAAACTAGCAAAAAGCGACTTGGTTATGAACAGTAATATGATGATGTTCAGGGGAGTAAAACTCACATAAGAAAGGAAAAACTTTCCAAACATTATAAGGTTCATGGGTTATCCCTTGGTAAAGAAACCAATAGAATATAATGCACTTGGCAAAATTCTAAATACTTGCTATTTTTATAACAAAATTGGACATAAAATGTTTGATTACAATGCCAAAAAGATGCACACAAAAGGTGCAAAATGAGATGAAAACCCAAGAATTATGCACAAAACTTCTAGCACACACAATTCCACTAACACCATTGGACCCAATACTTAGGTACCAAAGAGGTAGGAAGAAAATTTATTTTCAATGTAAGTCTCAAAGCTATGTATGGCAATACTTGGTTCATGGATAGTGGCTGCTCGAGACATATGACCAGAAATAAGAAGTTGTTCAAAGAATTAAAGACGATAAATGGAAAAATAGTTGCATTTGAGAACAATGACAAAGGCCTCATCAAAGAGATAGGTAAAATTTGAGGTTTATTCAATGTATGTATAGAGGATGTATTATATGTGGAATTACTCAAGCACAATTTGCTAAGTATCAGTCAATTATGTAACAAGGGTTACAAGGTTGTGTTTGAACCATCTGCATGTAATGTATTTGGTATAGACAATGATCTACTATTTAATGGAAAAAGGTATAAAAATATTTATCTAGTAAAGCTTGATGATATTGTTGGAAAATGCTTAATTGTAGTCAAAGATGATCCATGGGTTTGGCATAAAAGGATGGGACATATCAACATGTCAAACATCAGATCATTATGGAAAAAGAATCTTGTGATTGGTCTACCCAAACTAAACTAAACAATGAAAAAGATCAAATATGCAAATCCTGTCAATTGTTAAAATAGACCAAAGTATCCTTCCATCCTAAAAGTGAGGTATCTACATCCAAACCTCTGGAACTAGTACATATGGATCTACTTGAACTATCAGATGTTGTCACCCTTAGAGGAAAAAGATATGTATTTGTAATAGTGGATGACTACTCTAGATTTACATGGGTGATTCTCTTGACTAGTAAAGATGAAGCATTTTCAATATTTTATATATTTTCAAAGCTAGTTTAAAATGAGAAACAAATGTCGATTATGTCTATTTGTAGTGATCATGGTGGTGAATTTGAGAATAAAAAATTTATTGACTTTCGTGACAAGAAAATAATTCACCATAGTTTCTCATCCCCCAGAACTCCTCAATAAAATGGAGTTATGGGAAAAAATTGAATAATTTAGGAAATGGCAAGGACCATGTTGAATGAAAGTAACTTGTCCAAAACATCCTTGGTAAAATCAGTTAGAAAAGCTTGCCATGTACTGAATAGGGTTACCATATGGGCAATCTTAAAGAAAACCCTATATGAGCTTTGGAAAGGAAGGAAATTAAATATTTTACATTTCTATTTCTTTGGATGCTCATGCTATATACTAAACAATGGGAAAGATAACCTTGGAAAGTTTGATCCAAAAAGCGATGAAGCTATCTTTCTCGGTTACTCTTCTAATAGTAGAGCATTTAGAGTATATATTAAGAGAACACAGGTTGTAGAAGAGTCTATACATGTTAAATTTGATGAAGCAAATATAACCTCGAGAAAGGAATGTGATAATGATGTAGATGAAGCTACAACAAATATGAAAAAGTTCAAACTGAAGGATCAAGGAAATGACACAAATTATAAAGATATACAAATTTTAGAAAATGAAGAGGAGGTAAATATAGGTAATGTTCACTATCAACCTCCTCTTGATTTAAGATTTATTAGTGCTCATCCTTGAAAATAAATCATAGGTAATGTCTATGATGGTGTCAAAACAAGAAGGTTAATGCAAAATGTCTATGGTCATTATGCTTTCATTTTTACAATTGAGGCAACTTGCATTGATCGAGCTTTAAATGATGAGAATTGGATCATTGCAATGCAAGAAAAGCTTAACTAGTTTGAATGGAAAAAAGTGTGGGAATTAGCTCCAAAACCAAAGAACATTGATATAATCGGAACTAAATGGGTATTCAGAAATAAACTGGATGAGAGTGGATTAGTTGTAAGAAATAAAGCACGACTAGTTGCTAAGGGGTATTCCCAAGAAGAAGGAATCAACTTTGAAGAATCTTATGCCCCTGTAGCTAGGTACGCTACTTGCTTTTGCATTCTATAACTTTAAATTATTCTAGATGGATGTAAAGAGTGCATTTCTAAACGGATATTTAAGTGAGGAAGTGTATGTAAAGCATCCCCCTAGGTTTGAAAGTTATGATCAACCTAATCATGTCTATAAAGTCACCAAAGCATTATATGGTTGAGATAACCCCAAGAGCATGGTATGAAAGGCTGAGCAAATTCTTAAGTGATCATAAATTCATGAGAGAAAAAGTTGACACTACCTTATTCATCAAAAATATTGACAAGGATGTCTTAATAGTTCAAATTTATGTGGATGACATTATATTCAGAGCTACTAATGAGGATCTTTGTTTAGACTTCTTAAAGGTCATGCAGGTTGAATTTGAAATGAGTATGATGGGAGAATTGAATTACTTCCTTAGATTGCAAATCAAGTAAAGAGATGAGAGAAACTACATTTGTCAATCCAAATATACTAGAGAGATGCTAAAGAAGTTCAAAATGAAAGAAATTAAGGCAGCAAGTACTCCAATAAGCACATCAACAAGGCTGGACAAAGATGAAAAGGGTAAACTTGTAGATCAAAAACAATATCGAAGTATGATTGGATCTCTTCTTTACCTTACTATATCTAGACCAGATATTCTTCTTAGTATATGCTTAAGTGCTAGATTTCAGTCCAGTCCCAAAGAGTCTCATCTTACTGCAATGAAACAAATTTATAAGTACTTAGTTGACACACTAAATCTAGGACTCTTTGATCCCAAGGGAACTAGTTTTGAACTCATTAGATATTCAGATGCTGACTTCGAGGGATAAAGTTGATAGAATAAATATTAGTAGAACCTGTCAATTTCTAGAAAATAGTCTAGTATCATAATTCTCTAGGAAACAAACTAGTGTTGTTCTTTTTATAGCCCAAATATGTATTTAACACCTATGGTGTTAATTATCGGTTAATTATGTGGGGATTAATGGAGAAAAGTGAATTTTGCATGAAGTGATTCAAGGATGTAGAAGGGGTATAAAAGTTTATAAAATTGTGCCAGCTAAAATCATTTGTGCATGACTATGTGACATACATACATGTTAATGGAGGTAAAATTCTGTGCAATTATGTCAATTTTATGTGGAATAAATGATGGAAAAAGATTAGAACAAGAAAGAGTCGAAAAATGTCAAAAATCAGGAAAAATTGGGCAGGCCAGTGCTGGTGGTGCCAGAATGGGCTTTGGCATAAGTCAATAGCATCGGGCGGTGGCAGCCGCATGGTGCCGGTGGTGCTGGCCAGCAGTTATAAATTGGGGGCTGACTTTTTAGCTCCAAACCATTCCATTTTTTGAGTTTTTGGTCTCGTTCTTTCTCCCCTTTTTGCCCCTGTTTAATTTGATTTCTTGCCTATTTAGCTAGGAAATTAACTTGCCTAGCTAAAAAAACTTGTGAATTTTTAGTTAAACCTAAGTTTCACCCTTTTGATTTGTGAAAAACTAACAAAAATGAAAGAAATGTCAGAATTCCCCCAAATGGATGGACCTACATGGAATTGGGGGCTTGGTCCTTTATTTGGGAAGGACGGCTATGCTTGTAAGCAACGGTAAGTTTAATTTCTCAACCAAATCTCAAATTTAGATTTTATTGTTTTGGGGAAAAGTAGATTTTGGGGCTTAAATTGATGTATATGTTTACAAATTCATGGGAGAAATGAGTTTATACATTGATTAATGTGATTTGACATGAAAAATGATGGATTTTGCTAAGCTAAGGTTTTTGTGCATAGTAAAATTTGGGCATTCTTGATTTCTATTGAATTAATCATGGGGCAGATGATTAATGACATGATTGGAATGTTTTCGAACATGTCTAGGGTGGTTTGGACTAGTAGAATTGAGTTATGGGCTATGCCCTTGTTAGAGTTTAAAGAGGATTTTTGTGAATGGGCTATATAAGCCATGAATTGAATAGATTTAAAGCTTAACTAAGTTGTTTACATGTTGTTTAAATGTTAATCATGTAAGATACTAGATAAATATGTCAAGAAAAGAGGTTTCTTATGATAATTGTTGAGAAACTCTAAGTTAACTAGTGTCATCACATGTTTGATAAGTATAGCCTAAGTTTAGCTATGAAAGAAGTATTAATATGATGTGATGTATGGGGTACATCATTATGAATGACACTATTTCCTTGTACAGGATGATCTGAGAAGGATGAAAAGATAGGGCTAGAGAAAAGTAGTTTGGATCTAAAGGCTTGACTTGAATGAATGGATGGGGATATTGTTTATCCCACGTTTGTTCTAGGTATGTATGTTTTGGATGAGGGATACTAGATATCCCGTGTTTAGTTAAAGACTAGTAGTTCTTTGATTGATGATTGTAAAGTATTGTGGAAACCCGAATAAATGGGATAATGAGTATCCCTTGAATTGCAGTATTTGATATTTTGATTTGATATGAATGCTAATGTGAGGGATAGAGAATATCCCTTTGTGAAATGATTACTTAAATGATCATATGTTTTAGTCATTAACATGGTTGTTTCATTTGTGCATATGGTTGCAAATGTGATATGCATAAGGTTATGCATGTTGGATTGATAGGAATAGTAAATATCCCAAGTTGAATATGCTATGGTGATTGTATGAACAGTGAGATGGATAGGGAATGAGGTATATTCCTTGATTGTATTTAAAAGTAAATTTTGTATGAATTGTGAATGATAGGGATAAGAGAAATTCTCCCGTGAGTTGCATGTTTAAAATTCAATGATTGAATGTTAGATATGTGCATGTATTTTGTAATGGGATGAGAAGCATTCCAAGATAAGTGTGATTGTATGTCATGCCTGAATGGCACGGTTGTGATGTTATGCTTGTATGGCATAGTTGGACATGTGGTGCCTTCATGACATGTATTGTGATATGAGATGCCTATATGGCATGTATTGTAGTATAATGAGTCAAAGTGGCTCGGATGCGATGTGAAGTGCTGGAATGACACCATATGATATTATACTCCGGAAAGGCGTAGGGCGTTCTTGGAAAGAATGAGGATGCAAGCCTCATGGTATGATTGCCTTGGGCTGTACATCTCAGGATGGGATGGAAATGTGATGTGTTTATAGTAATGGTTGAATTTGAATGATGTTGTATTTGATACATGTTCTGGATTAGAACATTTTTTTATGATTAATTATTATTTTATTTTATCTATGCCTACTTATTGAATTGCCTAGACTCATGCCTTCTTATGTTAAATTTTTAGTTGACAGGCTAGGTGAAACTCCCAATCGAGGATTGGGATGGATGAGCAAGATTAGAAAAAAATTGATAGTATGGTAAAGTATTGGGATTGGAATCCCATTGAAATTTGTAATTTATCATTTAAACATGAGATTTTATGATTGTATCAAATTGTAAATAATGTATGGCATGTTATAGTAAATCATTTAAATATGAAATTGTATATGGAATTGTATTAATTTAGGGTGGAACATTGCCATCATGAAACGGTTCTGATCTTGGGTGGAGCTGTGAGTATGGGTGTGAGATTGTGTAGATAAAATTGTTGTCATAGGATTGTAGAAATATAAAATTTTATTGATTTAATACATTTATATTAGATTTAAATGTTTATAAAACAAGGTAGACTTTGCCGAATTTTATGTAGAATATTTCCTTGGAATTAGGAAAATGGTGAGATTATTGTAAGATTTCCCTTAAGAAGAAGGGAAATGGTAGCGTTCCGCATCGGCCCCATTGTGGCGTGGTCAAAATGTGTAGGGTGGGGATGCGGGGCATTACAGAGCAGCTGGAAGTTCTTACACTCAATTTCTATGCATGAAACAACAACTTCTCGACTATGGACTCAGCTATAGAGACATACCCATCAAGTGTGACAATACTAGTGTCATATGCTTAACAAAGAACCCTGTTCTACATTCATGAACCAAGTATAAAGAAATTAGGCATCACTTTATTAGAGATTATGTAGAAAAACATGATATATGTCTAGAATATGTGCCCACAAATGCTCAACTTGCTGATATCTTTACTAAGCCACTACCTTTTGACACTTTCCTGAATATTAGATGAGAATTAGGCATGACTAATATGATCATTTAAGAATGAAATCTTTAATGTTTCTATCTCTGACGTTGCCCTCATGAGACTAGACTTCATCTCATACAAAGTCAGTTACTTCTATAGAGTATTTCTACTCTCACTTCATCTGAATCTTGGTTTTTGAGGTCTAGTACTCATCATTTTCTTACCAGAATCAATTTATAACTATCATTATCACATCGAACTCTATTTTTAGCATGAGTTATTTTCTCTTTCCAAAAATATCATATCAACTACCTTGTATAGCCCCCACATTCAATCTATTTTAACCCTTGATTTGCAATCCTTCTCTACACCACAAAGATGAAGCTACTCAGAGAAGAACACTTTAGAAGCAAGCACGAGAAGACAAGCATGTGGTGTGGACTGAAGAATCAACATTGCTTCTTTAGTTGCTTCCTTGGTGGGATGATAATGCTTCTATCTACACCTATCTTACATCCATTTTATCACAAGCATTTCTCTTCAAACTCTAGCTTTGCAAACATTATTCTTCAATCTCATCACTACCATATAGCCCTAATTCACATATTATAATCATCTTGGGTGTTTGAAGAGGAGGGTAATGGAAAAAATAAGTATATTACATCCATCTCCAACCCCTCATCTTCCCATCTGCCATCCAAAACCTTGGTTTCTCACACTTGAAGAAACCTCTCCAAGTTTTAGAGGCACATCCCCCCACTGTGTGGAGGCCCCTCCTTTGGGGATCCACCATAATCTCTCACTCCATCTCCCCAAACTTAAAATATTTATATCTAGGCCAACCTGCTTTATATCCTTGTTTGTACTAAAATGAAATAAAATAACATCAGTGTTTGTTTCGTCCTTTATGTTTGGCCTATACTTACTGGGAGTGGATGTTTCTTTTTGCTTATGATAAAAGAGGGGAGAAAGAATCTAGAAATTTTCTCAAAGGGGAATACAAAAATGCATAATCTTTAAATAATAAGGGGGAGAATACATATAAAACTAGTCAAGAAAAATATCAAAAAATGGCAACTTGAGAAATGATTAAACTTTGTAAATATTTTTATAAGCCTGCATATTTTAGGGGGAGATTATCTTTTATGAGATAATTTTTAATTAAGTTTTGTCATTATCAAAAAGGAGGAGAATGTTAGAATAGATGCATGTTTCAATGAAAAATAAAACTTGATTAAAGATTACATACTAATGGTGGTTACCAAGTATTTATCATGCAAAAATAAGTTGCAGATCTCATGGACAAATGAATACAGAGAAGATATTCCAAGGCATCAATGTGTTTGACCAAAAAGACATAGGCTACTGCAAATGTAAAAGAAGAAGTACCACTATAGAAAAAGCTCAAATGAAAAGGAATCAATCGAGCTTCCATTCGTCTATCAAAGTGGAGATTATATTTGACAGATGCAAAGCAGTATACACACAAGAGACTTCGTCTATCATAAGTGAGCCGCAGTTAAGCCAATGATCGTCTAATATAAATAGACAAAGGTAGAGAAGTGAAGTTCATCTGGTGGAGCAATGACATTTGTCTATACATTTAAACTCATCTACTATCTGCAACAGACAATCCAACAAACAAAGCAGTAAAGAAAGTTTCTCTGTGCTCCAACAATTCGTTTGTTACTTACAACAGACAACCCAAACAGATGAAGTGGTGAAGAAAATCTGTCTGCGCTCCAACAAGTTCATCTATTACTTACAACAGATAGATCAATAGACGAAGTACTAAAGAAACTAGTCATTTGTGCTTCTACAGTTCAACAAACAATCCACAGGACAAAGTATTGGAAAGGATAATTCGTTTGTACTTTTAAGCTTTGTTTGTTACTTACAATAGATAACTCAATAGATGATGTTATAAAATGACACTTCCATGATTTGTTTGCTACTTACCATGGACAAACTAGAAGGCGAGGGGACTTTGTCTGATGAATAACTAGATAGATACTTTGTCTATCATAAGTAAAGATAGACAATGGGCAAACTGAAATGTTGGTCTCCATTCAGCATTAATGATACCCTTTCTATATTGATAAAAGAATCATCCATTGCAGCAACACTATGCTTATTAAAAATCTAGAAATCATCTTTTCCAAAGTCAGTACTACAGGCATTTCAGTAGACAAGAATTAAGCAAAAGTTAGAGAAATTCAAATACACTAATGAAAACAATCTTATATCAATTAATGGAGCTCGCCTACCACCAATGGTTGGAATTCAAAGTAGTTATAAATGAAGCCTCGTTGGGACAAAAAGAATAACCAAGTATCAAAGAGAAGTATTCAACATCCTCTTGAGAGCATTTACTGATTTGAGCCAAAACCTTCTACTATCTTTCAAAAGCCATTAGCCCTGCACTCAAATCTTCCTTAACTGTCTTTGAAGGCTCCCAACCACCATTTAGGAAAATCATTTACTTCTGTATTTAATTTTTTAAAAACCTTCCCTTATGCTTATTGAGAAACATCATTGCTTTAACTTTTGATATTCATTATAAGTCCCTTGAGCTTGTGGTTGAGACTAGACTCAAGAAGAGCTATGACTATCTGTGTGCAGACAAGAGCTATTCATTTATGCCCCCTAGAGCTAGAATCTAGAAGAGTGCTGGGAGCACTGTGATCACGCCCCCTAGAGCTAAAATCTAAAAGAGTGCTAGGAGCAATGTATTTATGCACCCTAGAACTAGAATCTAGAAAAGTGCTAGAAGCACTACTATATTTCTGCTATTGGGAATAGTGGAACCCAAGACACTTAGAAAAGAGTGTTCTCGGAAGAGTGGAGTAGAATGTTTACTCCAACCACTATAAAAATCTTTGTGTCTTATTTATTTGTGCATCGTTTGAGTGATTGGATTGATTGCTAGAGGGATGTTTGATCTTAAAGAGGTTAAGCAATAATTTTAAGTACTCAATTTACCCCTCCCCTCTTGGGTTTTTGCCTAATTTATGAGATTGACATATCCATGTTCCATAACTTATGCATATCATATGTGGATAATTATACTTTGGTTTATAATAGAAAACAAATCAAATTTATCAAAGTTTCACAAGTGGTAAAGTGTAGAAAATGTCTAGTGCATGACCATAGCCAAATAGCATAGCTGCCTGAGCCTATAGCCTGCCCACAGTGGCAATTGTAGCCACCAATGAAAATCGCCTGATGAGAATGCAAAATGTCATATTTTATTCTCCTAATACTTCATCTTTTGCACCTAATACTTCATCTTTTGCAC
>JAYJMB010062842.1:0-26012 GCA_036873735.1 Pouteria campechiana | reverse complement strand
TGGGGGTATTTTGAAAATTTCAGCTCCAACATGGGGGCATCTTGGGCATTCCAGCTCCACCATTGGGGCATTTTTGGAAACTCTTTAGAAAATATGCCCAGCTTCACCAGTGGGGGTATTTTGGAAATTTTGCAAAATTTAGGCCTTGGTTGCACTATTGGGGACACTTTGGTAATTTTGCAAGATAACTTTGCCTCCCACGCCCAGAATATCTTTGGAATTTTCATTTACAACTTTGGTCTTAGCAAAATAGATTGCCAAAAATGCAATTAATTGTATACATGCCTATCATAGGTACCATGCAATTAATTGACAAAAATACTCCCTTATATATTTTAGTGTATTATCTCATATTGATTATTGCAACAAATTAATTATTGCAATTAATTCTTCTTCCCATGCGCATCATCAGTTTTCATTGCACACTATGTTATAGCGTTTTACTGGACGCGCAGGTGAGGAGCTCCCTTAGCTCCGGGGCACGTCACCAGGCCTTGGCGGGCTCTGCGACATGCAACTGCTCCACGGCATGTCATCTATGCTGTTGAGCGGTTTGCTGGCTATGTAGACGAGAAGGCTGCCATTCCTCCTACACGCCACATCAGCTGTGCGGTTAAGCTCCTCGGCATGTTGGCCTTGGTTGCACGACACTTCAGCTGTAAGTGAACCGATGCTTGCCTCCGTGGCACATCGACAACAACATCGATTGCACGCCATGCTGGCACTTCCCATCTACTCGTCCTACCTATGCGCCACGTCAAAACAGTTTCCTCGACTTGTTTTGCTAATGGCGCATCGTCTCCGGCCAATTCCCACTCACGGTCGTGTCAACTGCATAATGAACCAGCTACCTAGTCGGCATATCGACTGTGCGTCAAACAACTATTTCACTATCCGGGATCGTCGCTGTTCATCTGTGGGATGGCACTGTTGGCTGGAAAACCCAACAAACCATCGTCTCAGGTTGCCGTTGCCACTGGTAGCGAGACATCGCTATTCCTTGAGCTGTCGTTGTCTTTCTTCTTTGCTACTGACAGCGCAGGCCGCCGTCGCCCTCCGCCACTTCGTCGATCAAGGCTCGTGTGGACTAGCCCTGCTGTCGCTGAAATGCACAGAACGGGGCAGCATTCTGCTCTTCTTCCTTATTGCTGGTGGTGTCATGGTTGTGCTTTGCTAGCAATCGCAGGTCGCCAATGACCTCTGCACTCAACAAACCATCGTCATCTTTGCTTTTGCGGGCTACCGTCACCGCTGCTCCTTCACACCACCTTTGTTTGTCCGCTGGATGACAGATCAAACCCGACCAAAAGGTCAGGATTGGTTTTACCACATCAAATATCTCTTATGGTCATCGAGAGACAGATATTGACATCGGGAGCCTGATTCATCTTGGTCGCAAATCACGGGTGCGTTGCCATCATTTGAGCACCGGCAGGCTTATCCGCTTCGATCAGAAGGTTTCTGCTGGTGTGCTGATGCCTAGCGACTGCATGCTTCCATTTTCTAGGGTGGCCATCCTCTTTCTTCTTCATGGCCGGCGAACATAAGCTGCTCACGTAGCTGCTCACAACCTGCCTGCGCACCAGACTGCCGCCGTCTAGAGAAAATTTCACCATCTCCATGCTGCTGCCACTGCCGACCTGCTCGTTGGCAATTGCTGGGTGTCTTCTCTAGCTGCTGGAGGATTTAGGTTGTGCAGGTGGATCCCGCACCTGGAATGCTTGGCTGATGATAAAGTGGCCAAGGGCGTTGTCTTCGAAGGCTAGCCCATGCAGCCACAAAGCACGTGACGGTGCCGCTGAAGAGAGTGACACTCTTCATGCTCTCGACTTCGGTGGTGGGAAAATCCGTTTGAAGAGACGTCGCGGTGCTGGCGTTCCATTCCGACGGTGATTGCTTGATGAAAGATTTCAGTGAGAAAATCACATCAGAGATGCTGTTGTCTTTGATGTCGTCAACGTCCAATTTAGCAAGGTTGCTAGAAATGCTGAATTTGGGGATGACTTTTTACTTAATTTTTCATATTCTTACAAATATTCTAGTAAAAGCTATCTAAAACAAATAAAAAATATATGTGTTACATGATAATAAAAAATTTAGAGGCCTCATGTACCTGTTGGTTTGGACCTTATGGGCCTCTTTTGTCCTCTTAGGGATGCTTCCATCTTCATGGGGATACTTTCGAGTGGGGTCTCGTGAGACCACTTCTGTCCTCATGGGGACAGTAGCAAGACCTCATGGGGTTGCTTTCATTACTGTGGGGATGCTTCCATCCTCATGGGCACGCTTCTGTGCTGGGCCTCATGTGGCTGCTTTAGTTCCTTGTGAGGACACTTTTGGGTCTAGCCTTGTGGGGCCGCTTCCATCCTGATGTCAATGGGCTAGACCTCTTATGTTCCCTTTTGCTTGATGGAGTAGGAGGGTGATAAGCTCATAATTTATCATATTTTAATCCTTAAATTTACATATTTTGGATCCTCGATTTACATGATTTTATTAGTTTATAATCATATTTGATTAAATATTATAGTTAATGGAATTAATTTGTGTTTCAGGCATCAAAACATATAAAAAAGGAGCCAAATATGAAAAAAAGTGTCACTTGTAGCTAATGTTTGGTATAGATGGAGGATGATTTAAAAAATACGTTTAACATAAAAGTTCTAGCACTTCAAATTATCTTTTCAATGCACTAAGAATCATGTGATTTCAACATCGTATGAGAAATTTATAGTTAACATACTGAATGCTATTCTTTGTGAGATTTTTAAGCAGCATTTGGGCATTACAATGCCCACTTGTTGGAATTTTGGATAGATTTTAAGCCCCAAAGTGCCCAAATGGGCATTATAGTACCCAAATGGGCATTATAGTGCCCAAGACATGCGATAACTTAATTGTTTTATGTTTTTACATACCTTCTGTGCAAAAAAACTTTAGGAATCTGTATGAAGGTGTAAGAAAATCCTAAATTGGGTTATTTAAAGAGTTTTTAAGCACAAAAGGTGGCTTTTGTGAAGGAGTTTAAGATTAGAAGCAATTGTGGTGCAAAACTTTAAGAAAGATCAATGTGCAATCTGGGTTTCATTGTTCTTTCTTGTTCTTCCTTTATTAATTGGATCATGTTTAGAATACTTGGAATTATTTTTAATATTATTATGTGTAGCTAAACTCCTCTTTCTACAGTAAAGATGGATATTATTTGGATATTATGGTGTGATTGTTGTACCAAACCTCTTTTAGTTGGATTGATTTTGATGATGAATATGATTTAGCCAACCAAGTTATAATGATGAGCAAAAAGTATATGAATGAATACTTAAGCTATTGATTGTTATTTTCAAGTGTATAGTAATGTATAACAAATCAATGAAACAACTTAGTAAAGTGGACAACACATATAAGACAATATCAGAGAATATAATCTATAAGTTTATAAGGAAGAAAATGTAGATGCTAAAAGAACATGGCATGCATTATATACAAGCTTCAAAAGAGAAAGAATGACACCAAAACTTTTAAGATTGGTATTTGAAAGATCTTTATAAAATATTTTAAATTATTGCCAAAGCAAATAAGATAGGTGCCCAACCTCAGAAAGAAACCAAGATCCAAACTCAAGCAAGTTTAGACACAATAGAAGCAAATCCAGACATGGAAGCAAGCTTGGACACTATGAGAGCAATCCAGATACAGGAGCTAGTTCGGACCTAGAACCAAGCTTAGACTTTGCTAAAGTTGTAAGCCAAGATGTCAGAAACCCGAGTCCGAAACCCTAAGTACTAAGATTCGGGCTTAGTCATTATTGAGTCGGTCAGTGCAAAATTTAACTCCAGACTCTGCCAACTCATCTCTTGGACTAAGCCAGATTTTAGTCATGTGGCCAAGAGTAATCAAAACCACTTTTAAATCCATAATTTAACTTTGGACTTACCAACTTCATGTTTGGACTTAGCATCTCATTTCTAGACATAGGCGAACCAAGTCTATTGCAAGCTAAGCTATTCATGTTAGTCCAAAATTTAACTCCAGACTTAACAACTCATCTTTAGACTTAACAAATCACTTTCGGACTTAGTTGAAACAAGTCTGTTGCAAAGTCAGTCTGAAATCTTAACTCTAGCCAAAGCTGTGCTGTGGACATGCATTCAGACTGAGGAGCCCATGAGAATGTTTCAATATATAGAAAATCCTATCAATTTGCTCGCATTTAATGAACATCATCTTTTCCACTGGAAAGATTTTGAATCTCAGTATAGAGTGAGTAAAGAGAGGCTGTTCCAAGTAGTTGAAAGAGTTTTCAAAAGGAAACATAGAGCATTTACTTAGATATTGAGTTTTTCTTCCAACTCCATTGAGCCAAAAAGCTATCTGCATTCAAAGCTTATTCTTTGCAGTAACTTAAGGTAGTCTAATATTCTTTGTATTTATTGCAATACATATACTTTTGCTACACTTTAATTCTATATAAGTTCAACCTATGTATGAGGCATTTTTCTTTGTATAACTTTATTGTTTGGGATAGTAAGCAAGGGACTTGCTAATTTTGTATAAGTTTGTTGGTCAGCTTTGGAAACTATTGTGTGAAAAGCTGTTAGTGAGTTCTGGAAGTCAATGTGTAAAAATATGTTGTTGAGCTTTGGAAACCAATGTGTATAAGTTTATTGGTGGGCTTAGAAACTAATAAGTTTGTTTATGAGCTTGTAAAACCAACAGGTTAGTGGAACCTGAGCGCAGTGAGTGGGGCTAATTGAGAGAGAGGAGTATTTGTCATGTTGAGGGCCGAACCTCTATAAAAATACCTATTCAATTATACTACATAATTTATTCCTTATTCTTTTTAGTAAATTAATTTTATATTTGGCTTAAATTTTCTAAAGCTCAATTTACTCCCCTCTTGAGCAACCTTAGATCGAGACCAACTATTGGTATTAGAACAGGCTTCAATAATTACTTTTTGATTACTAAATATTTCAACTACTTAAAGTTATCCCTATGGCCAACACAATCCAAAACACCATGGTTGAAGAATAGTCAATCACCAAATCCCCATTTTTTGATGGCATCAATTATGGGTATTAAAAAATATGTATGAAAAACTTTTTGATAGCCACTTATTATAGCAAATCATCAAGGATGGAAAAATTGTCAAAAACATAGAAGAAAAGTACATGGTTGAGAACATTGTATTAGTAGAGAGAAATGCCAAGGCTAAGAATAGCCTCTACTGTGCATTGTCACCTTCTAAGTTTTGAGAAGATTTCTATGTGTGACTCAGCAAAGGAGATTTGAGATAAGTTGAAAGTCACATATGAAGGTACTAATTAGGTTAAATAGACCAAAATTAATATACTTATGCAAAAATATGAAGCCTTCCATATGCAGGATAATGAGACAATATCTAATATATTTGAAAGATTTCAAAAGATCATCAACAGATTGAAAAAGTCATTGAGAAAAATATGAAGAACCCAAAATGGTGAAGAAAATCTTGAGATTGCTACTAAGAGATTAGATGACAAAGGTCACAACAATCCAAGAGGCTGGAGAATTGGATAAAATAAAAGTGGAAGAGCTGATGGGTTCGCTTATGACCCATGAAGTCCTTATGAAGCAGAAAGCTCCCAAAGGAAAAAAAAACATCACCTTAAGAGCTGAATCAAACAATGATTTACAAAGTGAAGCTTTAATAAGTGGAGCTGAAAATGATAATGACATGAAAATGCTAAGTAGAAAATTTAGAACCATGTTCAAAAGGAAAGCTAGAAGCAATTCCAAAAATTTCAGTAACAAAGACAAAAGAAATGATGTCCCCACTTGCTACAACTAGGGCAAGCCAGGCCACATGAGTTATGACTGCCAAGAACCTAAAAAGAAGCAAGGATAGCAACAGAACAAGAATTATAACTCATATTCCAAAAAGTAAAATAACAATAACAATAGCAACAAGAAGTTTAAGAAAAAGAAAGCACTTGCTGCTTGGGATGTGCTAGAAACTAGGCTACATGAAAGTGCAAGTGATAGAGAGAAAGATCATGAAGCACAATTCAGCAAATTATCACCAACAAAAGGAGATCAAGAAGATTACCACACCAGAATCAGATTCATGGCAATTCATGAAGATGAAGTAACTTCTGAACTTAAATCTTAAAATTTCTTTGATGAATTAGAAAATTTATATTCTGATTTTAAGGCTTTAAAAGTCAAATACAAGGAGACAAAAAAGGAGCCATTTAAAATGACCAATGAATGCTCTAAATTAAAAGATGAAAATAATATGCTTAAGAGTAAATTATCCACCATCAGTGAACTTGAGTAGGTTAAAGCAAAAAATAATGCTCTTATACAGACCTTGACCTCCACCTTCTTTAGAGTAAAACCAAAGAATAAAGGTGGTCAGCAACATAAGAAATAGAGTTATAATTTTGGATGAAAATAAAGGACCAAACAAGCCATGGTTTGGATTCCTAAAACAGTTGCAAACATAGTAATTGCTATTCAATTTCCAAATGTTATAGTAGTGGCACCCAGTAGATAATGGGTAGCAAAATTTTGCTACCACTAACCCCCCTGGACCCATTTTCAAATGGGTATCAAAGATTAAAGCTTGATCTTGTCGTTGCAGGTGTGTCTGAGAGCCATAAGAAGCAACGTTTGGTACATTGACAGTGGTTGCTTGAAATACATGACAGGGAAGAGGGAGCTGTTCATAGAGCTAAAAGAGAAACACAATGGAACAGTAACCTTTGTAGATAAGGGGAAAGGTAGAGTGGTTGGGATTGTAAGGTTAGCCAACCACATTCTAATGTTATTTCAGATGTGCTTTTAGTTATGGAATTAAAGCATAATCTTTTGAGTGTTAGTCAGTTTTGTGATAGTGGTTACAAGGTTATGTTTGAATCTCATATATGTTTAGTCTTAGATCAACATGATTCAGTTGTAGTTCTAGGTAAGAGACATAAAAGACATGAAAATGTGTATATTGTAGACTTATTTGATATCCAAACTAAGTATCTTGTTAGTGAGAATGAGTCCCTACTATGGAATAAAAGATTGGGACATGCCAACAAAGACATGATACAAAGATTATACCAAATAGATCTTGTAGTTAGCTAACCTAAACTAAAATTTGATAAATGAAAGGTTGTGTGTTCCGTGCATAAAAGGAAAACATGCCAAAAAGTCTTTCAAACCAAAAAGAGAATTATACACAACTAAGCCACTTTAATTACTATACATGGACTTAGTGGGAGCAATGAGAACAAGAAGTTTTGGAGGAAAATATTATATAACACCTAGGGTGTTAAAAAGGGGGAGGTAAATTTTTTTTATTCACTTATGATTATAAATTCAAGTGAAGAAGTGTTTCTTGGAAATGAAACGGTGTGAATGTATACAAAAAGGCATCTAAGTTAAATGTAAATGGAATTGTGAAATTTAAAGTATATGTGGATGGTCATAGAGTTTGATTTTAAGTTATCTAAGTAAATTTTATCATGTATTTATGTTATTATAATGTGAAAAAATGATGGAAAAGAAAGCTAGAAGACATAATTGAAAGAAGGTTTGAAAAGCAAAAGAAAAATGAAGAGAACAAGGGGGCAATAGGGATGACACCACGGTGCCAAAAAGGAGGTCGCGACGCTGGGGTAAAATGGAGCAAGGTGAGCAGGCGTTGGTGTGCTATCGTAGGCAACCAAATTTAGAACCTTACTCTAATTAAATTACCTATAGTAGTGTGAATAAGGGTTGATCCCACGAGGAGCATCTAGCTTAGTCTTATGCAATGTGAACAAGAAAGGGGGGTTTTTAATGTAATGAAGAAGGTGTTATAAAAGAAATCTATGAGCAAAGAAAACCTTGATTCAAGTCAACATCCACCATCAAAATCTTATAACTGATCATTGATGCAATTATAAATCAATTCATATTTTAAATATTCACTATTAGAATCATTTTTCTTATCTCTCCTTTAACATAGTTAATTAGAAACCAATGTTCTAATTAACGCTAACCACTAAATAACCCAAGACCAGTTCTAAAGGTTTAATCTAATAGAAGTATTAAGAATTGTACAGATTGGTGAAGCTAAACAACACAAGTACTAATAGTTACATTTAATTTAGTTAAATATTCTTTCTAAGATTTAATAACTGTAACAACAACAAATTATTTTGCTTCATAAATTAGAGAAATCAAACGATTACGGATTGGATATCTAATCTAGTAATAGATTGCAATGAATAATAAACCAATAGGCCTTCTAGCAATTAAGCATGACAATCATAATCATGAAAACAGAAGAACATTCAATACTTAAAGTATAAATTGAATAATTAAATCAAATTAGATCTCACAGTATATAGATTTTAAGGCTTCTGTTTCCTTAAACCAAGAATAAAAGTTTATCCACGCAGGGCCATTAATTCACAAAGAAAATAAAAATAAAAGATAGGAAAAGAAGAAGATTCTCTGTTGAAAGCTGCCAAAAAGTCCTCTTCAAACCTTAGTAAAAGAACCCTTTAAAACCCTAGGAAATTGCTATTTATACAGAATAAAAAATGAGTAAAACAATAATTTTGCAAGTTTTGAAAAGTGGGGAACCGAGTCGGGTGCCATCAACACCAGATTGGTGTCACTAGTGGCACCTCGCTGTCCGGTGGGGTGGTAGTGTGAATTGGGTTGGCATCGGCGACGTCGGTCTACTGCCGCTAGTGCTGCTTTTCTCCTTTTTGCATCTCCTCAGCATGTCATCCAGCGTACCATCACAGAAATCTCTACTACCACCATAGATCTCTCCACTACCACCACAAATCTCCATGAAAAATCTATGATTGTCACAACACGAGATCTTTGAACTTACTAAAACAGAATTCGAGTCATCATTTGAAGTTGTCCAAAATCTCTCAATTGACTTCTTTTTACACTTAACTACTCAAATTGTCTCCTAAATCAAAATATAAGAATAATGAGTATATTTAAGAATCAAATAGATGCAAAAGATTAAGTATTAAGGGAATAAAATGTATTTTTTTGCATTATCATCAGGCATTGATGAATTTGATGCTACGATGTGCAATTTCATGGACGGCAAACATTGTTGGTAGGTCAATTTTTAAGCCATTTTCCATTCCATTTTTATTCATTTAAACCCTGTTCCATTCTTCTCCTTCCCTATGCCCAAATCCCATGGTTCCACCCCTTTTTCACGCTATTTTAGCTAGAGATTAACTTGTCTAGAAAGGAAAATTCATTAATCTTGCTTTCAACCCTAAGTTTCTTTGATGTGAGCAGTGAAAGGAAGAAGATTACCATCATTGCTGCAATCCATGGTGGGTTTACGAGTTTGAGGCCGAATTCATGTGCCAGGGAAGAGACCACACATGGAATTGAAGGTAATCTTCTTTAGTTTCATTCAATTTAATATTCTTACATTATTAGGGTTTCTATCTATTTGTGTATTGTAATTTTGGGGGAAGATGATGGGTATTTGTTGTTAGAAACATAGGGAAGATGATTAATTCATGCTTAATGATGTTTTAGAACTTAATTGGATAAGAGAAATCGTGGTTATGTTAAGCTAGGGTTCCGTGAATAGTGAAATTTGGGAAAAACGCATGATTCATGTGTAATTGGCATGAAAGGAAGGTTTAATTACTCATTTATAACATTGTAAGGTTTTTTAGTCCTAAGAAATTCCACTTGGTGGTGATCTACAACTTATTTGGAAAATTGAAAAAGTTTTTTGTGTATGGACTATGTAAGTCATGAATTATTTAGACTAGAGGCCTAGTTGGGTTATTTTTAATGTTAATTATATGTTGATGATATTGTTTGATAAAGGCATATGATTAAAAATGAAATTCTTTTAGACACTGCGTTGAAATTTATGAACTAAATGATGCATCTTAAATATTTGATAAGGTAAATTTCTAAGAATAAGATTTGTTGTGTGGTCTAATACAATATGAATCAATACTTGATGAGATACTTCAGTGAGAAACAAAATATGGTTAAATAATTTAGTTATAATTGTAAAGGAGTCATTAAATGAGCATTATATAAAGTAATTGATGTGTTGAATAAATGGTTAATGACTGGATAAGCCTAGATCAAGAATCAAAATTGATCAACAATGTAACTGAATAAGATAAGTTGTAGTATATGGTAAATTGATAAATGGGTTTGAATTGGCTTGATTAAAGCTATCTTAGTATATGAAGCATATTTGAATTAAATCATGATATACATTATACATGTAGGGTCAATGGACAATGGTTGGAAGGAAATTCAAGTCTAAGAGCACGACGATTATGAAACAGGCCTCTATTAAGGTAAGTAAGCTTCTTTCTGATGGAACCTATGAATGGTTGGGGATATTGATTATCCCATTTTTTATGACTGGACATGTATATTTTGGTTGGGGAGAGTGGACATCTCATGATTAATATATATATATATATGCTTAGTGTATTGTACATCTCAAACAAGATGTGAATATATGGTATTCATGGATGTAGTATTACATGATTTGATATTGAGTAATGTTTATTAAAGTATGTGAATGTATAATCATTGGGGATAAAGAATATTCCATGTTTATATATAAGATGAAGTGCATTATGTTATATGAACATATGGATGAATAGAGATGATGAGTATCCCATTATAAAGAATGATGTCCATGTTGTTATATAAAGGCTGGGGATAAAGAGAATCCCTTAAATTGGCTTAAAAGGATGTTTGTTATATTCTTCAACCAAGCAAATGGATGGGAATTGAGAATCTCCCGTACTAATGATATGGTTATTTGAATAGGGATTATACATGTTCTATAATGAACTTGTTCTTTATTTGACTCACTGATTTCATTATCGATATTATCGACGATATTATCATTAATAATATTGTTTTAGGCATAGACCGATAAAAATTATGTTGAAAATCGATATTACTGTCATTTTACCATGATTATCGATAATATCGATATCATCGATAATATTGACATTTTATTGATAAAATCTCAAATTTATTGATATAATTTTATTGATATCATTTTCACTATTTTTGATGTTTATTCTATTCAAAATCATGTGATTCATACTTATATTGCATTAAAGTGTTGATTTAAATAGATTTGCACAACCAAATTCATCAAATTTGGGTAGATCGGCAATTGAATGCGCGATTTGGGAAAAATCCTTAAATTATTTGATTCATCCTAAATTAATCACTATTTATGAATGAAAACACAAATTAAACATAAAATTTGTTGAAAAATATAAATTTTCAGCAAAAAATATTATTATTATTATTTTTATAAAATTATGAATTTTGGGGGTAAGCCCTAAAACTATATTTCTCTAAAAAATCAGTGCCTAGGTCATGATAAATGCAATTTAGTTAGCTGTTTTAAGTAAGATTTTGTCTGAAAATAGATTTTTTATTTTTTATAATTTAATATTAATTATAAATATTTTTTAAATTGTGATAAATAAAATCATTTTCTACGATTTGTAAATATATTTCTTGATTGGTCTTGAATGGTCCTTTTTAGACATTGTTAGATGCATACACTATGAATATTTACATATTCAAGAGTGTTTAAGTCTTAAAAATATTGATGTTGTGTAGATGAGAAAGAAAAAATTAGTTTATTTTAATTTGATATATTTTAGGTTGAAAATTGAAAATGTCAACAAACATGAGTTAGTATAATTATTTTAATTTTTGAAATAGTTATGATGTATTATTATTATTATTATTATTTTATGTGGCTTAATATGGGAGAAATAATGTTTAATATAATATTTTTTCTTGCTAAAATTTACTCTCCTTCTCTCAACTTATATGCATTTCTCATGTGTATATTCATTATTCATGTAATGATGACTTTTTTTATCCAATTTTTTACCCAAATTATGTATTTTTATTTATCATAATTTATTATAAAGTTTCGCTAAAAACCTCTTAAATTTTTTTTATTTTTTTATTTTTTCTATTTTACCAATAAAGTTCCTAAAACAATGATAATATATCCAATAAAAATGATAATATATTTTTTTTGGGCCGCCGATAAATAGGTATTTATCAATAATACAAATTGACTAATGATTTTATTTTGATTTGCCTACTTACTGAGTTGCCCGGACTTACGCCTTCTTATTTTAATATTTTTAGTGGACAAGTCAAGCAAGGAGCATAGAGATGATTTATTATTATTATTATTATTATTATTATGTTGTATAAAAATTAGAATTAATTTTTTTTTCATTGTATATATACTCATTCAAAATTGTAATAAAGTGAAAATTTGATATATATATATATATATATGTAAAAGAGTAAGGTATTGGCATATCATAATGATATTGTGGATAAATGTGAAATGTTCCAATATGTCTACCATCACGTTATGACTCAAGTTCTGGGCGGCTATGGGTATGTATTATGGGTAGCATGTGTGGGTAAGTTGAACTAGTTAGTATTTTGGCTTTGCTTTTAATTATTAGAATTCCAGTTTTATAAATGAATGTATGCAAAGGTATAAATAAATATAATTCAGGGTAGGTGTTGCTGAATTTTGGCAGAATTTTTTCCTTAGGAAAGGGAAAATATAGGGGAATAGTAAAATGCATAGGCCCTAGAGGGTGTGATAGAATGGTATTAAAATACCTCCACCCCAGAAGTGGGGAAATTATAATGAAATGATAGAAAAAAATGAAGTGTAGGGCCTCAGAAGGCGGGGTGTTACATATTACGTATTTGTCATTGTGGATGACTTTAGTAGATATACCTTGGTAATGTTTCTTGCATCCACAGATGAGGCTTTTTCATTCTTGGAGATATTTTTCAAATGTGTAGAATAAACAAAGTTCTCATATAATCGATTTAGGAGTGATCATGATGAAGGGTTTAAAAACCATAAGTTCACAACCTACTATGAAAGCAATGAAATCTTTCAAACTTTCTCTAAACCAAGAATACTCTAACAAAATAGAGTAATAAAAAGAAAGAATAGAACCTTATAAGAAATGGTAAGAACCATGTAGAGTGAATATAATCTGCCACAATATTTTTAGGCTGAAGCTATGAATATCGCTTATTATATTATTAATAGAATTCATACTAAGCCAAAACTTAACAAAATTCCATTTGAGTTATATTATGGCAAGAAGCATAATATATCATATTTCCTTGTTTTGGCCGAAAATGTTTTATTCTTTACAATGGAAAAGGAAACCTTGGGTAATTTAATTTCAAATCTAATGAAGGAATATTCCTTGGCTATTTTAATATTAGTAAAGCGTTTAAAATCTACAATCTGAGTAGTAGAGTTGTAGAAGAGTCTGTTCATGTAAAGTTTGATAAATCTACTAACTATTTGAAAAGAATAAATGATTTTGATGATAAAGTAGATAGACTCATAGCAAACATGGAGAGAATGAATTTGCAAAATTAAGATAAACAAACTCTATGGATAGAAACTACAAGGGATGTAGCAGATAGACAGTTTGAATCTTCCACAAATGAGGTAAACAAGGGAGATAATTCTTCTCTCCCTGGAGATTGGAGATTCATGCATGCTCATTCTGGAAACCAAGTAATTGGTGATGTATATGATAGAGTTAGGACTAAATCATCCTATCATAAAATATATGGTAATTTTACCTTAATTTCTCAAATATAGCTAACCTGCATAGACCATGCGTTAGAAGAAGAGAATTGGATTTTAGCTATGCAAGAAGAATTAGACTAATTTAAAAAAATTGATATGCGGACTTTAGTTCCAAGGCTAAGCCATTAACTAATTATAGGAACCAAATGGGTCTTTAGGAACAAACTTGATAAATTTGGTTTAGTAGTGGGTGTCAGTATTATTGTATATGATTCTGATGATAACAAAACTTGTATTAAAATAAAAAGTTTATATGCTTAAATCTCTACTAACCATATGCATGATAACTTGTATTAAAATAAAAAGTCTATATGCTTAAATCTCTAATAATCATATGGATGATTATGAATTGATAAATATTATTTAACATAAGCACATAATCATGAATATTTAATTATACAAGCATACATTATTTACTTTATGGTGCCCATAATATTAATTACTACATAAATTTGTTAAAATATACTAAGCACCATAATTACTTAAACTTTCACTTATGCACTTAATAGAAATATATGTTATCCTTGCTCTATAATGTGCTACAATCACATGAGTATAAAATACATTCTGATATTATATATGAAAGGTAACAACGTAGAGTGTGGAGAAAAGTTCAAAGTGCAAGATCATAATCATCCGCAACAAACTGCCACAACTATCTGCTACGATC
The DNA here is from genome assembly GCA_036873735.1 of Pouteria campechiana. NCBI lineage: Eukaryota > Viridiplantae > Streptophyta > Magnoliopsida > Ericales > Sapotaceae > Pouteria > Pouteria campechiana. The sequence goes on along the minus strand of JAYJMB010062842.1, from coordinate 11,664 downwards.
CAAAGGAGTTGAACTAATGAAGATCATGGAAGAAGAAGAAGAATAACATAGAAAATAAGCAACAAAAAAGGTTGCATTGTCCAAAAGAAGACTTCCATGGATAAGTATAATAAAAGAAAACAAGGATTTAAAGATGCACTACAACAAGCCTACCTTATCTATTAAGCTCAAAGAAAAAACTTCAATAGACAAATGCAAGACAGAAAAAGATGAAGACGAGCCATGGTCGAAGAGCATAAAGTTGTTTGAGAAATTCAAACTATCTACACTGACCAGGCAAAGTTTGTTTGAGATAAAGAAAAAAAAGAAGCTCCAACAAATACTCAGACAAAGAAAAAAAGAAAGGATTATCGCCTAGATAGTCATGCAAAAAGAGAAGAAAACTTTGTCTGATCAACAAGTTAGAAGAATGGATTCGTCTGAGGATAAAAAGGCAATATGAATAGATAAGGAAGTACAACTTTAGCTAAGCCAAGATAGACAAACGAAGATTGAAGAAAGAAAGAAATTGCAAGAATAAATTACTTCTGTTGCTTGAAGAGTGCAGAATAATTGAAGAACTTCACTTTATCTACGGATCAAATTCATCTATTACTTATTATAGACAAATCATCAGATAAAGTGGAAGACAAAGTAGAAGCTACACAGTGAGCATAGATGAAGCTAAACAGAAATAGAGGTACTTGGACAAAAAGGGACTTCAACAGACAAATGCATGATCTTCTATAACTTACAATAGACAAATTGATGCGACGTGCAGAGTACTTCATCCAAGATAAAGAAGAGAAGAGTTCATTTATTGCTTACATCAGATGAATATTACACTATGTCTGTTTGAGCAAGACAAAGCAAATTTCATCTGCGACCTTCAACAAACAAATGGGGAATAAAGGAAGATCATCACACTTTATCTGTTCATATAGACAAAGGAGAGTTTGTCAATCAACTAGTTCGACTTTGCTTGCATGACCCAAAGTTTGTCTGCTATTTATAATAGACAAAGCACATGTACAAAGGATCGACTAACAGACAAATCTCTTAGAGGAATTTAGGTATACAAATTAGAGTTTGTCTATTAATCAGTTTGACTTCGTCTGTAATACTCAGAATTTGTCTGCTACTTTCAATAGACAAAGTCCACTCATGAAGAATGAACTGACAGATAAACTTATGGAAGAATCTGTCTACAACTTATAGCAGACAAATGCAGATAAAGAGAGGCCATAACTTGTCAGAGGAAAATTGATTTATGTAACTAGCATTCAAATGACATCTGTTCTCATGCTATCATTGTATAGACTTATTTCAGTCACCATTTTCGGCAATAAGTGGCGCTGTAGGTTTTTCAAGCTATGTCAAGTCAAATGACGAATACCTTTAACACAGTTCATCTTCCTTTCTAAATGGCAAAGCAGGAGCTCAAAACAAATTAGAAAGGCTTAAATTTTAGCGGTGGAAATCTCAATGATCTTATTCATTCATTGCTGCTCTCATTTCTACATTCAATGGAAACCATCTTCTTCAATGATCGAAACTATGAATAAACTATTTTAGGAGACAAGGTGGAAAGATTCAGGGTTGGTAAAGGAATACTTTTCAGATGAGCTTAATCTTATGCAAATCCTTCCACCCATGGCTAAGAGCTTAAACAATCATCTATCTTTCATGAGCTTCAATCTGCATATCTATATATCTAATGAATTTACATTCTGGGAAGATCTTTCTATATTATTAGAGCTATAAAAGAGATCACATCTTCCCATATACTTGAGTGAAACACTATGTAAAACTATATAATTTATCTGGTAAACTTAAAACTAGAGAGTTGTTGGTGAGCTTTAGAAAACCAATAAGTTTGCTGGTGATCTTTGAAACTAGTGAGTTTCTTGGTGAGCTTGTGAAAACCAAAAGAGTGCTAGGTGCACTATGTTTATGCCCCCTAGAGCTGGAATCCAGAAGAGTGCTGGGAGCTCTGTGTTTATGCCTCATAGAGTTGGAATCTAGAAGAGTGCTGGAGCATTTTTATATTTCCATTATATGAGATAAGTGGAACCCAAGGCACAATAATTGTATGTGCTTGGAAGAGTAGATGTAAGGACGGGGTTCCCGAACTACTATAAAAATTATATTGTTTGTGTGTGTGTTTGCTTGCTTGATTTATCTTTCATGCATTTTACTATTTTCATTATTTATTTTTCAATACACCACACACAATCACAAAAAGAGAGAAATGTTTCAATAGGAGATAAGCAATGAATTTTTACATACCCAATTCACCCCTCCCCTCTTGCGTTAAGCCATCCTACGGGAACCTACAGTGAGGAACAAGGTAAGATTAGTAGAGAAGGGGGACTGTCAGGAAGAAGGGATAGACTTTGATGGACCTTACGCCCTTGTTGGTAGGATAGAAGCCATAAGAATGTTGTTGGCATTTACATCTTACATAAATTTTGAACTCTACCAGATGGATGTCAAATTTGTATTTTGAATGTATTCATTAATGAAGAAGTTTATATGGGATAACCCCCTGGGTTTGAAGACCCTCATAATCCTGACCATGTCTCCAAACTCAAGAAAGCCCTCTATGGATTGAAGTAGTCTCTTAGAGCATGGTATGAGAGTCTAAGTAAATTTTTGATTGAGAAAGGATTATCAAGAGCTAAAATAGATACCATACTCTCCATTAAGCATGCTATAAATAATATTCTTATTGTGCAAATATATATATATATAGATGATATTATATTTGGAGCTACTAATGAAAATTTTTGTTAAGAGTTTTCTAAGTTTATGAAGGGAGAATTTGAAATGAGTTTGATGAGAGAATTAAATTTCTTTCTGGGACTACAAGTAAAGTAAATAAAAGAGGAAATTTTCATCCACCAAGCTAAATACACAAAGGAACTGATGAATAAATTTAATCTTGAAGATGGAAGAAGGTATGGAACTCTAATAAGTAATTCCATCAAATTAGATAAGAATGAGAAATGTAAATCTATTTGTCAAAAACTTTATAGAAGTATGGTAGGATATTTATTGTATCTTACTGCTAGTAGGCCACATATTATGTTTAGTATATATATGTGTGCTAGATTCTAGTCAGATCCTAAAGAATCACAATTTATTGCTGTCAAAAGAATCTTTAGATAACTCTTAGACACTCCAAAACTTGGTTTATAGTATCTAAAAGGTTTAGATTTTGAGTTAGTTGGGTACTATGATACTGATTTTGCTGGTTATAGAGAAGATAGGAAGAGTACCTCAAGGTTGTGTCAGTTCCTTGGAAGCATGATCATATCATAGTTCTCTAGAAAGCAGACTTTTGTTGTACTATCAACTGCAAAAGTTGAATATATTGCAGCTGGTAGTTGTTGTGCACAGATTCTATAGATGAAACAATAACTAGGTGACTATGGCTTCAAGTTTATTGATATGCCCATCTGATGTGATAATACCAGTGCTATAAATTTAACCAAGAATCTTGTTATGCATTCTAGATCTAAGCATATAGAGATCAGACACCATTTCATTAGATATCATGTCTAGAATCATAGTGTCTATTTAGAATTCGTATCAATTGAAAAACAACTAGCAGACATTCTAACTAAACCAATCATAAAAGATAGATTTTGTATGACTAGAAGGGGATTAGGAGTGATAGATCCTCATGCATATGTTTATTCTCTTTATCTTCACAATTTGAATACATTTACACAATCTAAATGCTTATTCTTTTTGTTAAATGTATGCCTTTGTGTGTGCTATGCTAGATAGAATATTTTAGACACAAGTTAGGACACACTTTCAAACTTTATGAAACTTCACTTCATAATATCCAAAGTCTGAACATCATAAGTTTGAATGCTTGATAAGTGAATTTTATTCACTCATATCATATCTTTTTGAGCTAGCTTTTGGTTTATTCTTGAGTTGATCTTAGTGGATTTATGGTGTTTATGTTTGTATTTGTTTGTAGGTACATGAATGTAAGAAAGAGGAAGAAAACATGAGAGAAATCAATGAGGAAAAAAGAAGAAAACAATGAAGTTTGGATGATGAACAAGTTATTGGAAAATGAAGAACAAAATGGAAGCAGTTGAATGCTGTGACATCCAAATTAGATGCCATGGCATTAGGAAGAAGAAAGGTGGAAGTTTAGCATATAGCAGTTTAATGCCACGGCATCCAAATCAAATACTGCGACATCTAGAAGTGACGAAGAGGGAAGCTTGGAAGACAATAGGTTAATGCCACGACATCCAAATTAGATGTCACAGCATCTAAGGTGATGAATGATCAATGTTGGTAGGTAGAAGTTAAATGCCGTGACATCCAAATCAGATGTCGCGGCATCTGGAAGTGCGGAAGGAAGGCTATTTTTGGATGTTTTTAACATGATGCATAAAATTTGTTTAAGTTGCGGAAGATGTGTTTTAAAACTAATGAGAGGTTATAAATAGAGATTACCACATTCATAAATGGGGACTTTTGGAGAGGTGCACGTCCAAGGGAGATTGGGGAGAAGATCATTTGGAAAAAGCTCTTGTAACTCTTTATATTCTATCTTTCTAGTTCATATTTCTGTATTTGAAATCAACATTCAATTAGAATTTATGATAATCATTGTTAATCTTTTTATTGTTTTTAATTTAAATGTTCTAAATTTCTTTCATCTAGTGTTAGATGGATCCTAGCAATGAATATTGTGTAGATGTTTAATTTTTGAGTTTAATTATTTCCTTTCTCATTGTTTCTTCTTTTCTATACTTAATTCATGTATGTGATTGGCCTCCATATGCATGAACTGAGATTCCTAATTCATACATGAGAAAGGTGAATTAGGAATAGACTCTTGAATTGAAGAACATATGATGCAATGAAGATTAGAGACAACCATTGTACATGCACAATTCGTGTGAGTATGACCTTGCAAGCGCATATCACACATGGATGCCTGATAGTTGTAAATCATGAAATTAGTGGTCCAATGGAAGAAAAATCACTCAATTTTAATGTCATATGAGGAAGTTATGACTAATATACTAAAACTATTTCAAATGACTAGAAAATAACAGAATGAATGAGATAGATCAATGTTATTGAAAATTATAATATATTTGGGGGCTGATTTGGGAAATGTTATTAACATTAAAATTGTATCCCTTTAAGTTATCTTTCTATTGCCTTAAAAATCAGGTCATTTGAACATCTTATGTAAAATTTATGATAAAAATACTAACATTATGTCGGACAGAAAGACCTTGCCACAACAAGGCTTTTCTCTGCCATGGAAAGGCTCCAAAAAATTACCTTTTGGGCAATCAGCAAGACCTTGCCATGGCAAGGCAATTTTCTGTTGTAGCAATGCTCTAGAAAATCATATTTTGGCTTGTCCAGTAAGTCCTTGCCATGGCAAGACTTTCCCCTATGGTGACAAGGATCTTGTGGCGCATCAGAGTATGAAAAAAATCTATTTTTGTAAGCCTTGGACCATCCCATTTTCTTATTTGGTTCCTTTTTCTTTCTCCCCTACACCCTAAACCCATGCCTAGTTTCATCCAACCCAAATTCATGCCTTTTTAGCTTGGGAAATCCTTTGTTTAAGTGGAGAATCATGCAAGCATGCCCCTAAGCCTGAGTTTTAGGATTTTGGATGGTGGAAAATGAAGGCAACGCTGATTTCTTCCAAGTGGAGTGAGCTAATGGGAGTGTTGGACTTGGATTCTTACTCATGAATGGAAGACACACTTATATTTCATGGTAAGTTATTTCTATTAACCAAATTTATGATTTTTGTTAACTAGGGTTATAATTTTTTGGGGAAAAATTTGTAAGGATTCATGTGTAAAACCATAGGGAAAATGATTAATCTATGCATAATAATAGTTTAGAATGAAATTAGGCATGAGAATTTGGGGTTTGCTTTGTTAGGGTCTGAAGTAAACTATGAACAGTAATTTTTGGAAGAATTTGATATGGATTGATGTGAGAATTGTGGGGAAGATGATTAATTGGTTAATTACAGTGTTTTTGACATGTTGTTATGATCCATGAAGAAAATAGTAATCTAATTAAATAGTAATTTGGGAATATATAATGACATTATGCAATGTTGGAATGAATTAGAACTCAATTAACTTAGTATTATGACAAATTCAGTGTTAATTGAGCTGTTAAGTGATTGTGTACAACTAGACGTGGAATTTAGAGGTTATATCTTAATAAAAATGTTAAGTTAAGCTATGTATGTTATATGTTTGAAGAATTGCTTCAATAAGAAACAAAGTGGGTTTGAATTTATGATATATATATATATATATATATGGCCAATTGAACTAGGATTTGGAATTAAAGAATTTAAAGAATTGTTTTGGTGCAGTGCTATGATTTTACACTAATGTAAGTAGGATCTTTCTTTTTGCTATATGAAATATTTCATTTGTTTAACAAGGCATTTGTGATTTGGTTGGGGATAGTGCGTATCCCATATTTCTTTATTTTTGATATGTATCTAGTTTGGGAGTACATGAATGTTTGGGATAATGTATATCCCTTAGTTTGGAATACTTAATGTTTTGTTTATAGGAAGGTTATATGATTGTTAAGGAATAGTGAGAATGATTTATGTAAATGATATTATGATTTATAGAAATTGATAAAGTTGATATGTATGTATGAAGTATATTGGCATGATTGAATGAAATCATTTGTGATTGAATTGATAATGTAAATGAGGGTTTTATGAGTATAGATTTTGATTATATTGGATTTGAAATTTATGTGTTGGTTTTGAACATGCTATTTTAATTCATTATAATTTTTGAATCATGCCTACTTACTAAGTTGCCCAGACTCACGCCATCTTATTTATATTTTTTAGCAGGTAGGTCAAGTAAAGAATTCCAACTATGAGTTGGAACTGAGAAACAGGATTTGAAGACAATTAAATTTTGATATAATGAGTTGAAATTGCAAATTTTAAGTGTATTTGTATGTTTGTATTTATGAGATCTCAAATGATGTACAAGTGGCGTAAAGGCATGTCTTAGTGAACTATTTATCATATTATAAATGAAATTATATAATTAGAAATATGTGAAGTGCCATCATGATTCACCCAGGTCTTGGGCTGTGGGAGTATGGGTATGTGTGTTTTAGAATTAATAACATTGCTTTATTTTATTTGATAAATATTGTACAGGTTAGACCCTAATATTTTAGATTAGGCTTTGCCAAATTTTGGGTAGAGCACCCCACCCTAAAAGTGGGTAAATCAAGGTGAAAATACAGTGTAAAATGATAAGTCGCTCCTCGGAAGGTGGGGCGTGACAGGGATACACAACAAGGATTTCAGCAATAGGGAATTCAATAGCAGAAGTAAGAAAAGAAGGCAGATTGGGAGACCGCAGTAGTTCAGTTGGCCAATAATACAAACAAGTCCATGGAAGATATAAGAGCCAATTTGCAGAACCAGACCACTCAGATTCAAAATCAATCTGCACAGATTCGTAATATTGAAACTCAAGTGGCTCATATAGCCAATTTGCTCAGTAATCAGTAAGGAAATCTGCCTAGTAACACTGAAGTTAATCTATGAGAGCAATGTCAAGCAATTACATTGCGAAGTGGGAAAGAATTTGAAGCCCCAGCGAGTAATAAGAAGAGTAAGTTAGAGGGTCAAGAGCAAGTGGAAGTCCTTCCTAGGCCACAACCACTGCCTCCTCAACAACCACCTTCCTCAATACCTTTTCCTCAGCAATTAAAGAAAAGTAAAATGGTTAAGCAGTTTGCTAAGTTCATGGAAGTCTTCAAAAAGCTTCACATCAATGTACCATTTGCTGATGCACTCACACAAATGCAAATTATATAAAGTTCATGAAAGATATCCTTTCAAACAAGAGGAAGTTAGAAGAGTATGAGATGGTTGTTCTCACCGAAGAATGCAGTACAATCATTCAAAGGAAATTGCCTCCAAAACTTAGAGATCTAAGAAACTTCAATATTGCTTGTGTCATTGGGAATTCTATTTTTGAAAAGGCATTGTGTGATCTAGGAGCCAACATTAATCTTATGCCTCTATCAATTTACAGAAAATTAGGGCTAGGTGAAGCAAGACCTACAACTATTTCTCTTTAGTTGGCGAATAGATCTATCAAGCACCCAAAAGGCATCATTGAAGACATACTCATCAAGACTGATAAGTTTATATTTCTAGCAGACTTTGTGGTTCTTGACATGGAAGAAGATAAGGATGTTCCTATCATTTTGGGTAGACCATTCTTGGCCATTAAAAGAGCTCTAATTGATGTCCAAAAGGTGAACTAAAGCTTCGTATTCAAGATGAGGAACTCAGAACTTAGCAAGTTCAGAAGATCCATTGGAAACCAACTTAACTCATCCTTCTTCATCTGATCTTGAAGAGGCAAATATTGCAGAAATGGTACAGTGGTTGGACTCTTTTGGTCTAAACAACAGAAAATATTTCAAACCTTTGGGACAAAGTCTTCCTCCATCTACTCCTTCAATTAAGAAGCCACCATCTCTTGAGCTCAAATAATTGCCAGACCATTTGCAATATGTCTTCCTTGGAGAATCCTCTTCATTACCAGTGATCACATCTTCCACCCTCTCTGGAGATGAAGAAGATAAGTTACCGTGAGTTCTCAGAAGGTACAAATCAGTTATTGGGTGGTCTATATCAAATTTGAAAGGAATCAGTCCCACTTTATGCATGCATCAGATATTGATGGAGGGTAATTGTAAGCCATTAGTTGAAGCCTAAAGAAGACATTGGTGGTTCACAAAGAAATGCTCAAATGGCTCGATGCAGTTGTCATCTATCCTATCTTTGACAATTCATGGGTTAGCCTTGTGGAAGTAGTCCCAAAGTAAGGTAGAATGACTATGGTGAGAAATAACAATAATGAATTAATTCCTTTAAGAAATATTACAGGATGGAGAATATGTATTGATTATAGGAAGCTAAATATAGCCACAAGAAAGGACCATTTTCTATTGCCATTTATTGATCAAATGCTAGATAGGCTACTTAGTTTTGATTATTATTGCTTCTTAGATGGTTATTCAGGATATAATCAAATAGTTAGTGCTCTCGAAGACCAGGAGAAGACTACATTCACATGTCCATATGGCACATTTGTTTTCAGAAGAATGCCTTTTGGTCTTTGCAAACTTTCTGAAGATGCATGATGGATCTCTTTTCTGACATGGTGGAGAAAATCATTGAAGTCTTGATGGATGATTTCTCTGTATTTGGAAAATCTTTCGATCATTGCCTTGTTGGTTTTAAGGAGATGTGAAGAAACTAACTTAGTACTGAACTGGGAAAAATGCCATTTCATGTGAAGGAAGGCATTGTTCTTGGACATCAAATTTCATATATGGGAATTGAAGTTGATAGAGCTAAGGCGGAGAATATAGAAAAACTCCCACCACTAACCTTTGTCAAGGGAATTTGGAGTTTCCTTGGACATGCAGGATTTTACAGAAGGTTCATTAAGGACTTCTCAAAAATCTCAAAGCCACTCTCCAATTAGCTCGTGCAAGGTACATCCTTCTATTTCAATGAAGAGTGTATAAAAGCATTTAACACTCTTAAGGAAAAGCTCATCTCAGCTCCAATTGTCATTGCACTGGAATGGGATAAACCATTTGAGCTGATATGTGATGCAAGTGACTATGTTGTAGGAGTTCTAAGACAGTGAAGGAACAAGGTATTCCACACCATTTATTATGCTAGCAGGACTCTCAATGATGCTCAGCTCAATTATGCTATAATAGAGAAAGAGCTGCTTGCAATTGTTTTTGTATTTGATAAGTTTAGATCATACTTTATTGGTAACAAGGTAATTATATTTATGAATTATTCTGCAATCAAATACCTTATGGCTAAGAAGGATGCATAGCCAAGACTCATCCGGTGGGTGCTTCTACTCCAAGAATTTTACTTGGAGATCAGAGACAAGAAAGGGATAGAAAATCTTTTGGCAGATCACCTCTCAAGACTAGAATTGGAAGAAATTGTAAAAATGCAGAAACCTTCCATTGATGACCAATTCCCATATGAGTAGCTTTTTGCTACCACTTCAACAAAATCCACTCCATGGTATGCAAACTTTATAAACTTTCTCATTGGAAACATCATGCCAATTGATCTCTCTCCTCATCAAAAGAAGAAGTTTTATTCAAATGAGAAGCATTATGATGTGCTGCCATAGGCAACCAAATTTAGAACCTTACTCTAATTAAATTACCTGTAGTAGTGTGAATAAGGGTCGATCCTATGAGTAGTATCTAGTTTAGTTCTATGCAATGTGAATAAGAAAGTAGGTGTTTTGAATATAATAAGAGCAATGTTGTGAAAGAAATCTATCAGAGAAGAAAACCTTGGTTCAAGTCAACATCCACCATTATAATCTTATAACTGATTATTGATGCAATTATAAATCAATTCATATTTTAAATATTCATTATTGGAATCATTTTTCTTATCTCTCCTTCAATATAGTTAATTAGAAACCAACATTCTAATTAACCCTAACCACTAAATAACCTAAGACTAGTGCTAAAGGTTTAATCTAATAGCAGCATTAAGATTTGTAGAGATTGGTGAAGTTAAACAACACAAGCACCAGCAGTTATATTTAATTTAGTCAAATATTCTTGCTAAGATTTAATAACTGTAACAACAACAAATTATTAAACCTTAGTTGCTTCACAAATTAAAGAGATCAAATGATTACGGATTTGATATTTAATCTAGCAATAGATTGCAATGAATAATAAACCAATAGGCCCCCTAGAAATTAAGCATGACAATCATAATCATGAAAAAAAAGAACATTCAATACTTAAAGTATAAATTGAATAATTAAATCAAATTAGATCTAATAATATATTGATTTTAAGTTTTCTGTCTCCTTAAACCAAGACTAAAATTTTAGCCATGCAGGGCCATGAATTCACAAAGAAAACAAAAATAAAAGAGAGAAAAAGAAGAAGATTGCAAAAAGTCCTCTTCAAACCCTAGCAAGAAGAACTGGCAAAAACCCTAGGAAACTGCTATTTATAACGAGTTAAAATATGCAAAATAGTAATTTCCATAGAATCCAAAAAATATTGGCTAGAGTCGGGTGCCTGAGTGCTGGTTTGGGCACCCAAATCGCTGCCCATTCTTGCTACTCTTTGTGATTCGGGAGCTTGAGCATCAGTTTGGGCGCCGGTTTTGCTGCCTGCCAAACATATGTCCACTATTTTGACCATAAGTTCCTCATTTCAACTCAGAATTATATGATTCATTTTGATTTAGTTAGGTAACTTTGATATATACAATTTTTATGTTGAAAACTTTTCCCAAATCATCCTCTATGTATATTAAAATTGGTACACAAGTGATACCATATGTAATCTTCAACTCCTTTTTGACATATTTTGATACTTTTCCTACTCAGTTGTCCTTAATGTAGTCTTTATCTCTCAAAAACCCAAACATAAAAGTTGTAGAAATTTTTCTTATGTTTTTAGAACATATTTAATTATCTTAATTAGATTTTATATGAGAGATTTATGCCCAAAATACAGAGTGATGCTAAAATTATCCAAAATCCTTCAATTAACTTCTTTTTGCACTTAACCACTCCAATT
>JAYJMB010062831.1:0-14464 GCA_036873735.1 Pouteria campechiana | reverse complement strand
ATTTTCAAAGAAAGTTTCAAGGGAACACTCCAACCTTTTCAAAGTTTTGAAAGACGTTGTTTTAATGGCCGAATTTCGACATGGCATTTCAACACCTAGTTTTCAACAATCATCTTCCAAACACTTAATAGCCTCTTTAAAACTTATAAATAGAATATTCATTGAAGAAGAAAAGAATCTACGCACCCCCCCCCCCCCCACACACACATATCTTAACCTATATAAAGGCATTCTTTGTACGCTTCATGTATGTTAGAAAAGAGTTACTAGCGAGGTCAAGAAATTAGTTAATGTAAGAGTTTGTCAATGAGCTCAAAAAAAACTAGTACGAGTTCCTTGTTAACTCAAAGAAACCATGTTGTGTTGACTTTTTTGTGATATCTAAAAATCAAAAAAGGTATGATTCCACACATCATTAGTGAAGCTCAAGGTTGAGGATACCATTCAAGGTAAAATAGGTGCTAAGGTGGGTTGAACTATTGTAATCTTCATGTGCTTATTGCCTCATGTGCTTATATCTTCCACTATTATTTATTTTCTTCACATGCACACTTTATTTGATTTTCAATCTTGTTCGGTCTCTTATTTTGCCATGCACCCTAGATTTTGAACCCAACAATCCTGATGATGAAATGAGTTGTAAAGCCATAATATAAACAAATATATGCAAGAAAATATTTATATGCAATTGATTACACTAAAATTTGCTATGAAACCTTATCATTTAAGCCCATTGTGGGATTTTAATTATATCAAAACCAACTATGTTGCTTATTTTTATATATTTAATTTTTAATATGAAAATCATTTCTGTTAAAAATTCAAGTAAGCTATAACAATGAAAACTCTTTAGAGCTATGTAGAGCTACATATTTTAATACTATTCTAGTATGACCTATTAGAAATTCCTATTAAGGTGATTTTCATACTTATAATTAAACACATAAAAATAAATAATATAATTATTTCTTATTTATTTAAAGTATCAAGATGAGGTTTCATGAAATATTTGAGTGTAATTAGTTGAATGTAAATCTATTTTCTCTCTCTCTCTCTGGCGCGCACACATAGATACATGTATATGGGACTATTTTAATGATGTAGTAACAACAAAGTTGATTGGTGGTTAGGGGTGCAACTTTGGTTGGGTTCAACTCGAACCCAGCTCGTCGTACTGGTTTTTTCCTAATGCTCAAACCCATACCTCTTCAAGTCGAACCCGAGGAGACCGGGCTCAACCCAAGCTCAATTTAAGAACCATCGAAATTGGGTTGACCCTAATCCAAAGCCAATTTTTATATAAATTAAAAAATTAAAAAATATATTAATATATATATGTATTTTAACTCCTAGCCCTAACCCTAAGTTCCCTATCCTTGTCCTCATCCCTCTACCATGAGTGCTCGTTGCGCCCTCTTCTTCTTCGATTTTCCCATTTGCCCCTCATGCCAACCAAGAGCCACCCTTCTCCTCTGATTCTCCCCTTCGCCCTTGCTGCCAACTGAGAGCCACCCTTCTTCTTTAATTCTCCCCTTCGTAGCTTTGCCCTTGCTACTAGTCAAGCGTCATCCTTCTTCTCTGATTCTCTCCTTTTCCCCTATTACCGTCAAGTGGCCCCTTTCCTCTCCCTCCCCTTCGCCCTTACTGCCTATTGGTAGATGTTGTTTCTTCATGATTTTGTGATGTCGACACTACCAAGTGGGTGCCATCATGACGTTGTCCACTACTGTCGTGTTGTGAAGCCACCGAGACATAGATCCCTATTGCTTGCTGTCCTCTCTCTTCCTCCTCTCTCCACTCTTCAAGTCTGCATATTCTGTCTCCTCTCTCTCCCCTCTAGAAGTGCAAAAATGGATGACTATCGAATATGGAATTTTTTCTTCCAATTTTTGAAATGATGTCAAAGTCGTTGCTTATGTAATTATGTCATGATTAACACATAAATGCCTAATTATATTGATATTTTATGAAAATTATTTTTTAGGTAGTCAAACATGGAGGATGTGCATGTTGAGCAAGAAATTAATATAGAGAAAGAGATTAATGACGAGCTAAATAGAAGTGTGTCAACACTAATAGATTCAAATACCATATATCTTATAAAAGATATAGATACAAATGTTCCTTTAAGTAAGAAGATAAAATCATACAAAATTTCATCATTAGTCTAGGCTTATTTTGAAAGAATATGTGATAAACATGGGAAAGTAGAGTATGTTGTTTGTAAGTATTATAAAATTAAACTTAAGTGTTGAAGCACTTAAGGAACAAGCATGTTAACAAGATATGCAAATACAATACAAACAAAAGAGCTAAGGGTCATAAATTATTGTCATTCACAATAACATCATCAGATGGTAGTGGCAATTTATCTAAGTGGAAATTTGATCAAGAGGCTTGCAAAAGAATAATGACACAAATCATTATTCTTGATGAATTGTCATTTAAATTTTTGGAGAAAGAAGAATTTAAAGAATTTTGTAAAGTTGTGCAACCACTCATTAAGAATATTTCAAGAACTACTATTGCTAAAGAAGTTTTTAGAATATACAAGTTAGAGAAGACTAAATTGCAAAAGTTGTTTCAGAAATGCATTCAATGATTAAGCTTGACAACAAATTTATGGACTTCAAATCAGAATATTGAGTATTTATGTTTGACTGCTCATTGTGTGGACTTTGCTTTGAAGCTACATAAGTATATTATCAATTTTTGTATTCTTCCTTCACCACACATAGGAGAAGTTATCTCTTTTGCAATTGAATCTTGTTTGGAAACTTGGAAAATCAAACAAGTTTATACTGTTACTGTTAATAATGCATCATCTAATGATGTTGCATTAAACACTTTATAAACAAATTTTAGAATGAAGGATAGTTTGCTTAATGATGGTGATTCTCTTCATGTTTATTGTATTACACACATTTTAAACTTGGTTGTGAAAAAAGAGAATAAATGAAAACAAGGATTCGATAGCTCATACCCATAATAGTGTAAAGTAGGTAAATAGTTCTCCTAATAGAGAACAAGCATTTAAAAGATTATGTGAAGTGGTTAGAATTTCAATCAAAATGTCTTTTTGCTTGGTTGTGTCAATACGTTAGAATTCGATATACCTCATATTGAAGCATGCTTTACCCTTTGAGAAAGCTTTCAAGCGTCTTGCATCTGATAGTGATGCCTTTAAAAGTACCAATCCTCCTATTGAAGAAGATTGGGATTGTGATAGAGTATTTTATGACTTCTTGGGCATATTTTTTGAAACTATTGAGATGTTGTTGGGTATCAAGTATATCACTTCATCCCTCCATTTTCATTATGTTGACAAGAAAACTCGTGAAAGAGAGAACTGTAATTTATCTCATATACTAATAATGCTATGGGGTTGGGTTCCAAATCGAACTCATGACTGGCCTTCTGATTATTCACCCTTTCAAATGATTTGTGCATCCAATAACACCAACAAGAAAATGTTATCCTGTTACTATATTTGAGTTGGGTAGATTGAAAAGCTGTGGATTGTTGTCCGCACCCCAGTAACAAGGGTTAATTGCCTTAAACTCAATAATGTGAAGGGCACACTTAGATGTCTAAAAAGGAGTAGAAAAGAGGTTCGAAAATTTGAGGGGGCAGGGGGGGGGGTGCGCAGAGAAGAGAGAATAATGTAATATGATATGTGTTAATTGCTAGGGTTGAGAACAAATGCACAACTAAATCAAATGCATGGATATGCGTACTCTGACTAAAATTCTACTCCATCAAAGAACAATAATTAATTAAAAACATTTAAGAAAATTATCCACACTGTTCTTTCTCTCTTAAGACCTTTGCAAAAGTAGGCTTTCAATAATGAACATCAAAATCTAAAAATTATTATTAAAAATAAAATGAATAATAATAGAATGATAGATTTTATAGATGAAATTTTGTATAAATAATGATAAAAATATAGACAATAAAGAATGAAATAAATTAATTAAAATATTACATATTGGGGATTAAAAAGGTAACTTTTTCTTCCTCTTGCAAGAGTTCAAACTCACCCCCTAGAGCTAAATACCCATGATTGCTAGCATCTCATCCATTCATTCGTTGTTCTGTCATTTGATCTCATCAAAAGCTAGTGCGTTCCAACCTCTAACCCATAGATTCAAGTATTTGAAAATGACAGTAACCTCGATGATTTTATTTTAATTGAAATGAGTTTTGATGGACGGAGAGAGAGAGAGGGGTAGAGAGAGGGAGAGAGCATCGGCGTCGGTGTTGGAGAGGGTTGCTAAAATCGTTGGCTCCTTTTAAGCTAGCGAGATGGAGAGAGAGAGAGAGTGTGTGTGTGTGTGTGAGCTGCAACTTCGTCTCGCTTTTTGGGAGGCAGGACTAAAAAGAGAGAGGGAGAGTGGAGAGGTCTTCTCTTGCTGCAAGTAGCGGTCTTGCGAGGTTGTCTCATGCCTTGGGATATGCGGACGATTGGGATCGCTTCTTCCAAATGGAACGACGAGCGACGACTCTGCACTGACTCTCCCACATGCAGGTGCCGGTATTAAAACAACTCTCATATATACATACAGATATACACATACAAACACATAACTTATATGTGAAATACATTAATCAAACCCAATCTTATCTCCAAACTTAGTCTAGTCAAACCCAATGGTTTTGACTCAAATTCGAAAAACTAATTACCTCCCCATGAGAAAAATAAGGGTTGAATTTAACTCTAATTGCACTTTCAAGGTTTGTTTGATAGGTAGCCCCATGCAAAACACTGTTTACAAAAAAACACCATATAAGCAATTATAATAAGCTTATCCAATTTTTAAACTTGACGAGTGTCACATAGCCTTGGGTACACGAGTATTTATTGACACCAAAATACTAGACAACTTGGATTTGCATGCGAGGTCAAGTTACAGATCCAAAATGAGTACTGATCAGGGTCTTCTCATAGCTGCTGCCTCTCTCGCCGCTGAATTGGCATATCCGGCCTCGGCCGCTATACCCTTCTATCTCTTCGTATTCAGATGAGGTTCCTGTACCATGGCTCTCCCCGCCTTTTACGAAAACCTAACCCTAATCTATCCGCGACGCTCAAATACCTCCACAATTCCTCCAAACCACTCAACGATCCGCTCAATCCATCCACTGCCTCCGACGAAGGCTTCGTCGCCATCATCCATCAGATCGTCCGATCCAAGCCTTACACCTGGAAATCTTCCTTCGAAGATCCCTTCATCTCGTGTCGCCTTCAGCATCGGCACGTTGAAAAGGTTCTTCTCCAAACCCTAGATGATCCCAAGCTTGCTCTAAGATTCTTCAATTTCATAGGCCTGCATCGTAGCTTCGATCACTCAACGCTCTCCTTCTGCATTTTAATCCATGCTCTAATACAATCCGGCCATAAATGGGCCGCATCCTCTCTCGCACAAACCTTAACTTTCACTCGATTGGATCCTGTCGAAATCTTTGAGTGTTTGGTTGCTGCTCGCAACCAATGCCGGGTGTTGTCATGTCTAGGATTCGACTTCTTGATACAATCGTATGTTCAGAACAAGCGTATATTGAATGCTATTACAGTCGTTAGGATGATGATGTCTCGGGCACTTGCTCCAGAGAATAGGAGTTTAAGCGATGTGTTGAATGCATTGGTAAAGATCCGTTATTTTGAATTGGCATCATGCCTTTTTGATGAGATTGTGATGCATGGTACACGTCCTGATGTTTATGTTTACACGGCAATGATTCGGTGTTTCTGTGAAATGAAAGACCTTTTGAAAGCCAAAAGGATTGTTTTTGACATGGAGAAGAATGGGTGCAACTTAAATGTTGTGCCTTATAATATATTGATTCATGGTTTGTGTAAGAATGGGATGGTTTCAGAGGCAATCGACATTAAGAATGGGTTGCAGGAGAGAGGCCTGAGAGCAGATGTTGTTACTTACTGTACACTAGTGCTGGGTTTGTGTAAGGAAAAGGTGGAGATGGCAAAATGCTTGATGGAGGAGATGGTTGAGTTGGGTTTTTTTCCAAGTGAAGCTGCTTGCTCGGCTTTGGTGGAGGCATTGAGGTGGAAAGGGAAGGTTGTGGAGGCTTTTGATTTGGTGGGGAGATTGTGGAAGATTGGAATTGTACCTAATTTATTTGCTTACAATGCATTGATTAATGCATTGTGCAAAGTTGGAAAGTTGGATGAAGCAGAATCACTTTTTAGGAAGATGAGTGTTAAGGGTCTTTTCCCAAATGATGTCACTTTTTCAATTCTAATCGATGCATATTGCAAGAATGGTAGGTTGAATGATGGGCTTCTGTTGTTTGATAAGATGACAAAGGCAGGCATAAAGGGCAGTGTTTATCCTTACAATGCTCTCATTAATGGGCATTGCAGAATGGGAAAATTGAGGGACGCAGAGATGTTTTTTCAGGACATGGTTCATAGAGGACTGGTACCAAATGTTGTAACTTACACATCAATCATAAGCGCATATTGCCGGGCAGGGAAGTTGGGTGAGGCGGTTCAGTACTATCATGAAATGGTGCGCAAAGGCATGTCTCCCAACACATACACCTTCACTGCTCTCATTGGTGGCTTCTGTCGTGCAAATAGGATGATGGAAGCAGGTAAGTTGTTTGGCGAAATGTTGGAACATAATCTAGTGCCCAATGAAGTGACTTACAATGTCATGATTGATGGATATTGTGTGGGAGGAAACACAGTTCGGGCATTTGAATTGTATGATGATATGATTTCAAAAAGTCTTGTGCCAGATACATATACTTATAGGTCCCTTATAACTGGACTCTGCATTACAGGCCGAGTTTCTGAAGCCAAAGAATTTGTGGATGATCTTTATTATGATAATTGCAGACTCAATGAGTTCTGTTTTAGTGCACTTCTTAGTGGATACTGCAAAGAGGGCAGATTAAACGATGCCTATGGCATCTGCAATGTGATGGCAGAAAGAGAAGTTGAAATGGATATTGTTTGCTATGGTGTACTTATTCATGGGATTTCAAAACACCATGATGATAGTAGATTACCTTACCTATTGAAGGAAATGCTCTATAGAGGATTGAAGCTCGATAACGTAATTTATACAACTATAATTGATAGATATTGCAGACTGGGGAGCCTCACCAAGGCCTTTTGTTTATGGAATAAGATGATCACCCAAGGCTGCCTCCCTAATGTTGTAACATACACTGTGCTGATAAATGGGCTATGTGAGGCTGGGTTTGTGGATGTTGCAGAGCTGCTTTGCAAAGAAATGTTAGTTAAAAGCTTCCTTCCCAATGAGATGACCTATGGTTGTTTCCTTGACCGACTTACCAAGGAAGGAAATATGGAGAAGGCAGTGGAGTTGCATGAGGCAATGGTAGGTGGCCTGTTAGATAACACAGCTACTTACAATATGTTGATTAATGGTTTCTGCAAATCAGACAGAACCAGGGATGCAGTTGGGCTCCTAGCGAACATGAGAAATGTTGGAAAAATGCCTGATTGCATCAGTTATTCATCACTTATTTATGATTTCTGCAGAAGAGGTGACTTAATGGAAGCTTTTAAGCTGTGGAATGAGATGTTAAATATGGGGGTGATGCCTGATATGGTGGCTTATAATATTTTGATACGTGGGTGCTGTGTTAATGGAGCACTATCAAAGGCTTTTGAATTGCATAATGATATGATAGTAAGGGGTCTAAAACCAAATTGGATTACATATAGTTCTCTTCTTCATGGAACTTGTTTGATGGGTAGCATGGAAAAATTGTCTCCTTTACTTGATGGAAGTTAAGAAACCATGCTTTTGTCCTTTTGATGAGTAGAATACATTCTTAGTGTTGTGGCTCTGGATAATCTTGGGAGCGTCTGCTAAATGTTGATGGCAGGCACAGCCGCTGCTTGTCTTCATTGTGGTGATAACATGTAGAACCCATTATAGTCCCTTTCCCCTAATGGGGCTGAATCTGCCTACTGGAACTTGTATATTCTGTCTTCTTCATGTTGTGAACAGCAGGGTGGTTCTGTTTTTGTTAAAAGGGCTGAAGGGTTTCCTTCATTTCTTGGTACATTTAAACATGTTTTTGGTGGTTGGGATGTGAATGATGCATGTTGAGAGCATGTAATCATCACTGCTAGGTGGAGGATGAAGACAACCTCCTTGCAGTGCCAACCTCATTTCTTTTGAGCTTGGAGGGGCTGAATTCTACAATAAATATGGTCACATCCTCTTGGGACTTCTTTGTGCAAGAGCTGACGGACACAACATGGCTAGGGAAGCACGCTTCTTTGAACCTGATGCCTGAATTCATAGCAGGTGTTGTGCATTAAACCCCATGAAATATTTGTTAATGTCAGGCTGATCATTTCTAATTTCCTAAGATTTTCTTTTTGGTCTTAGAAGATTTTTTACTCTCCGTGTCTACACCTTAAAAGTCGGTCATGAGATAATATTGTAGCAGTAGAATTAATTTTAGGACAGTTAAATGGAAAAAAAATAAAAGCAAGAAGATCTTTCCAAAGTACTACCATTTTCTGTTGTTTGCAAAGGGACTCAATTACCTGTTTCTGGCTTTCTGATCAGTTGCTTGCTTTGGCAGGGGAATTCTGGTGGCTACAACAGATCCATACAATTGGTTTTCCTTTAACATGCCAATGTTTTAGTTAAATGCACTCTTGGTCCTCAATGTCTCTTGACCTCCTTAAGGTGGAAAGAAAGAGCAATAAGAGGGAGAAATCCACTGTTTGGAAGAGGAAGGGTGGTTCTACAGGATTTTATTGACTGCAAATACTTAGCAATGCAGTATAGTGTAGGGTAACGGCAGCAAAGGTAAAAGGCCCAATCCGATTCATCAGCTTTATTCAACTGATTTTGGTAAGTCTCTCTCCCTAAACTTCCCTCCCCTAACTAACTATTGGTTTTTCAATATATTGATTTCATGCACACCTACTTTCTATAATTTTTTAAAGCTTTAGTACACAACAATATATTCTTATTGTTGTGCTACAAGATGGACGGATCTGTTTATTTTTGTGCATGATGATTTGTTCTTTTTGTTTGCCAGAAAAAGAAGTGGAGCTGTTTGAGAAATCACCAACAATCCATCTCTCCTATATGCATGATCCGTCTCTAAGAAGTCAGGCAACACAGGTAAATAAGATAAACGCAATGTTTTGTGTATTTTAACAATCTACAGTGGTTGTACTTGTTCTATAATATTTGTGTGCATAGATCGTTTTGATTACTTACTGCCTGCAAAGCTTGCAAACTATATAATTAAAATCCAACTTGCTCATTGATCATCAACCAACACCAATTCTATGCCCAGACATGAAAAGACTATAGACAATGGTTGCTTGTATAGGTCACAATACAAGAAATACTGTGGATTAGAATCTCAGCAATACATATGCATGTGCTTGATTGTATATTACTTGTATTTTGCATGAAGCCTACAAATCGGGTGTAGACAAGTTTTTTTTATTTTTTATTGTATTTTCATGTATGAGCACGGCAGAATATTAATTAGGATACATTGTACATATAAGGGTTTTATCACTGTCTCTATTTTTTCAGTCCTCTTAATTATTGTCCATGATTACCATCCTCATGTATTTTTGGGTACTGATAGTAAGTGTTATAGGAGATTTTTGGCCCTGTATTTGCTCTCGTTTTCTCAGCATAGAAGTAGATGCATGATTGGAGGATGTAGATTATGTCTTTGCTAAGCTGTATAAAGTAGGGGCATGGTCCAAGAGTCACCATATGATAAGATAATAGGTGTCATCATCATCATCATCATTATAAGTTATTTCCTTCTTTAAGGTCTGTTTGGAGAGAGTATATTATGAAGAGAGCATATTAGAAAAGTGTAGTAGGGGATTATGTCAATATTATAAGCTTTTTAATGAAAAAGTAAGGAGGAATGATTGAAAATATAGATAATGATGAAAAAAGTAGGGTTGTTAGGGTAGTTAAGATGTCACATTAAATCTTAAAAGGAGTGTAGAAGAGATTGTATTGCCAATACACTCCCTTCCTAATGCATCCAAATGGAGCCTTAGCCATATGGATCTTTTTGTGCCATTCTTGTTGATTTTGCTTTATGTTCTCAGTAAGCCCAAGCACTCTCACATCTTTCTTACTTGGTGCATTTATTCATTTATATATCTCGATCACACATGACCATTTTTTTATTTTAGTACATTTTTATTCTGCATTCAGGTCTTAAATTATCTTTTTTCTAATTAATTTTATCTTCTTTTTTCTTTTTTTTATCACTCTTCTACCTCAACATTGTTATTTCAGCTGCATTCATCTTATTTATACATTTTTCCTTAATTATCCAACATTTTACTCCATAAACCATAGCCAATTTTATAAATGTCAATTTAACACTTGGCAATTAATTGCATGAAATTTCTAAAGCATGATGCTGTTTCTTCCATCAACTCAGTTTTTTCAATTTCTTGAACTATTAATCTTAGATATATAAAGTGGTCATTTTGTGATATTATTTGATCTACTATTCTAACCAGCTCATCATATATTCCTGCTATTGTTAAATTTGCATATCATAATTTTGGTTATTGTTCAACTAAATCTAAAACCCTTAGATTCTAAAGCATATCGCTGTTGATTTCGTTTCAAATTTATGCCCTCATTTGTCTCATCTGTCAAAAATATGCTATCTGCAAATAACATACATACATCAAGGTACCTTTTTTTTGGTGGTAAAAGTCTCGTAAGCTCGTTTATGACCAACGTTAAAAAGACAAGGGCTTAAAACCCAGATGTAAAGATACAGAGATTAGAAATTCACTCATGTTTTCACTTATGGTTTTCTAATTTGTTATAGCTAGAGGTGCAACTTGGGCTCATGAAACTCGGATTCCTCTCAACCCTAACCCTAACCCTATTTGTAAAACTTCAACCCTAACCCTATTTTTGAAAATTGGGCTCGGTTGAGTTTCGGGTTGGAATTCAGGTTTATGAAAATCTGGTGCTCTCTCTCTCTGCGGATAAATGTTTTGATCCATCTTTTTATTTCAGAATCACAGCTGATTTTTTGATCCCACAGTTGGACTGGTGGGATCGTTTGCTTTGGCGCAGTTTTGATAATATTGCTGACAAGCTGTATTTATTACCAACTATTCAACGGTCTTTCGCGAAAATTGCCCCAAAAATAAATAGATAATTCTAATTGACGGACAAAACCTTCTCTGATAAATAAATCTGACTGAAAGAAAACCTTCTCCATATTTTAGGTTTTACGTAATTGGACAGTTTGGTTGCATCCGAGGCTTTAGCAACCGATTTCAGCAACTTCATATTTCCATTCCAGCTTGTTTACAGTCTTCTAAAGAATTGTAGAACTTTCTGATTGGCAGCCGTGATGAGGCAAGAAGTTTTAAATTTTGTAAGTGGTTTTTCCTTTTACAGAAAAGGGTTTTCCACCTAAAAACTTGTCTATTTTATTTATCTTTTTCTTATTTTTGGTATTATTTTATTTTGGAAATTGGGTTCAGGGTTGGGACAAACTGAGTTTTAACATAAATTCGGGTTTGGCGGGCCAGATTCTGATTGAACCCGGCCCAAGTTGCACCCCTAGTTATAGCTCCATGATACATACTCTTAATAATGCCAACATATTTATTAGTTACTACTTTTTTCTCAGCACTTTCAAGATAGTGTATGGCTTGCAGCATTTCAAAAATTGAATGTTTATTTATTTATTTATTTGTTAGAAGACTTTAGTACCGCCATACTTAATGATCATTATGTATTTCACTTTCATTTATTGGGGAACCAAATTGTGTTGTTATCTGGATCCTCTTGATCCATATTTCGGTTGGTTAATGGTGTATAGTTTTGTATAGAATGATTGTTTGATCTCTCAAATTCAAAACTAATCATATACAGCATGCACTGAAACAGTTATCAATTCTTTGTGACTGATCTGATCAATCTTTTTCAAGTGTGGCTTAAATAGTCAGGGAGTGTATAGTGGGGTGATTGGGACAGGTATCTTACATCATTTACGGGACAGAATGACAAACATGCTTAATGAACAAGTTTTTCTTCTTTATTTTACCTGTTAGAGCTCTTCTGAACTGAACTTTGAGACAAACAGAAATCAGTCCTTAGTTGAGCATGAATAACAAATGACAGTGTTAAGTCCCTGCAGCCTGTACCCCTTCTCATACTCAATGTGAGAAAGCCTTCTGATTAAAATATTGTCCTACTGCTGGAGGCTTGACTAGCATTTAGAAGTCCCTATTATCTATGAATCCTGTTTTGTTTCTCAGACTTTCACATGTGCATTACTTGTCATTTTGATTGCCATATTTTACGTTGCCCTCTTTTGTGCCCATGATTTCCAACAACCACACTCACCATTACAGTTATCATTCTCCAAGGCCAATGTCATCTTTCTAGTGCACTTGCCACCACTCACTTATCCCTTCTTTTCTCCTTGGTGGAGCTCACTTTGATTTATTGGGCATTTGTACTTATTTTATTTTGCCATAAATTCCTCATCTCACAACGTGGACTTGGTATGTTAATACTGATGCTAATTTTTGAGGACTTAACCAGTTTTCTAGGAGCCCCATGTCTAAGCCCACTGTTTCATCGAATGTTGTGCAATTTGGAAGCCACTCTGATCCTGTTTCAAAACAAGCACAAATATCGAGGTGACCTAAGCGATTGGATACAGTTTTGTTTTTCCTTTTTCCTTTTTTTTTTTTTTTTCTGAGTCTTATTCTTGGCACAAACCTGTATGCATTTGAACCTCGTGTAAATTTGCATCTGTAGGAGTTTATTCAAATGATCCCCTAAAGGCTGACAGTGTGCATACTCACAGAAGTTCTGGGTGTGTAAGCACAACTATACAGGGACTCATCAGGTGAGTTTTCACTTCTTGCATTCCGTTGATGTGTGGTGGAAAAGGTTTCCTGTGACCTGCATGATCGGTTTCTGTGGGTGCTGCCCACTAAATTAACAGTTTGGGTGGCCATTAGCTGATGTGCCCCTATATTATGGTGGTTTTGTGCTCAAACTTAGAAAAAGATTGCAGTATCGGCTTCATAGAAAAAGATCTCTATTCATAAGTGTGTTTGTTGACAATTAATACTCCTTTTAATGCTTTCTTTTAGTTGATGTAACATTTGCTTACTTTTACTTATTTTAATTCGTTATTATTTATATTTTCAATCATTATCTTTTTATCTTTTTAATTAAAAATTTATTTATTTATAGTTAATTTTTATCCTGTTACTTTAATCTATTATTTTTCTCTCGTTTTCTGAGCTCTAAACCCGTGCTGGGCGGGGTAGTGACGTATTTAGATATTGGAACCAGATGAGCTGCAAGATACGGGGTTTACCTACACTCTTAAATCAGGCGAGTTAGCAATTATACAGGTTGATGATTTTTATATTTTAAACCATCGGGCCTTGAACCTGCTGAGTTGCCATGTCCTGAGCTAAACGAGCGACTGGATTTCAGGTGATATGGGTAGTCGTAGTGCTGCCCTTAATTTTCGAGCCTATGATTGCGTTTGTATCAGATCTAAACCATTTTTTGTATTTTATATCACTTATTCAAAATAGTGGTTGGTTCAACTTTAAAATCTAATTTCTACCATCAATCTCCTTTTTCAATAGCCAACGCTGCCCTTGGCTCCAAGAAACGTCTAATTTTTATAGCAGCTGACTGATGTATTAAATATTTCAGATGTGTATGTGCGACAAATATTAACCTCCATTGTAAACGTTAACTTTCAACGAATTCTAGAATATTGGATTAGGGTTGGGTTGACCCGAATACGGTTTAATCGGAACCCATTTGCACCCCATGTGCCAGCTCTGTGTAATTTTCAATTTTGGCTCGAGTCTTGTTGCCGTTAGATACTGAAAGAAACAATTTGTTGGAAAATTATCACCGTTGACCAAACATATGCGATATGTCCCGTCAGGTGGGCGCGGCATTCAGATGCTCTGGGGCCCACCGTATTTCATAAGGGGACTCGGGCCCACGCCCGCTTCATCCGTTGTATATGGAATATTGCATGGTAAAAGAAGAAAAGAAAAAGGTAAGTAAGTTCACACAAACTCTGTACATGGTATGCGCGCATGAGAAAGAATTGCATGAGCAATTTCTGAAGTGAAAAGCTGTTGATGCTTCCGAAGAAACTCACTATAGTTTTGCGAAAGCAGATTCATGGATGGATTAAGTGCACCGAGGGAAGCTTTTGAACTCTAGTCTTGCCTTCTGTTATGGTATGCTTGTTTGGCGGTTGAGTTGGGTTGTGTTGAGGTAGATCAGTCACATTCACGGGTAACTATTGTGAAATAGTACTTGTTTGGCGTAATTTTCATGGTCACGAAGCTACATCTATTGGAACTCAGTTTCGAATTTTGTCAAGCTTAATCAGCTTTAGTACGATGATCATGGCATATTAA